>CM072915.1:537500-627500 GCA_037013685.1 Acridotheres tristis | reverse complement strand
ATCCCCTAAACCCGGGACATCTGACCCCAATCCCCTAAACCCGGGACATCTGACCCCAAACCCTGACCCAAATCCCCTAAACCCGAGAGATTCTGACCCCAAACCCTGACCCAAACCCTGACTCAAACCCTGACCCCAATCCCCTAAACCCGGGACATCTGACCCAAATCCCCTAAACCCGGGACATCTGACCCCAAATCCCCTAAACCCGGGACATCTGACCCCAAACCTTGACCTAAATCCCCCAAACCTGGGAAATTCTGACCCAAAACCTGGGAGATTCTTCCCTCAAAATATGGGAGATTCTTCCCCAAAATCTGGCAGTCCCCCAGGTGTGACATTCCCCCAGGTGTGACACCCCCCAGGTGTGACACTCCCCCAGGTGTGACATTCCCCCAGGTGTTACAGCTCCCCAGGTGTGACACCCCCCAGGTGTGACATTCTCCCAGGTGTGACACTCCCCCAGGTGTGACACCCCCCCAGGTGTGACACTCCCCCAGGTGTGACACCCCCCAGGTGTGACACCCCCCCCAGGTGTGACACTCCCCAGGTGTGACAGCTCCCCAGGTGTGACACTCCCCCAGGTGTGACACCCCCCCAGGTGTGACACCCCCCCAGGTGTGACACCCCCAGGTGTGACACCCCCCAGGTGTGACACCCCCCAGGTGTGACACCCCCCCAGGTGTGACACCCCCCAGGTGTGACACTCCCCAGGTGTGACACCCCCAGGTGTGACCATACCTGTGGTGAAGTGAGCCTTGGGCTGCTCCTGCACGGGCAGGGCCAGAGCCTTGGGGTCCTGCGCAGGGAGGGACACGGTGGCCGTGGCCGGCGATGACTGAGCCCGGCACAGGGGCCGGTGGCCAGCGGCGACCGCGGCCGGCTCAGCCAAGGGATGGCGCTTGAGGAGCTGCTGCTGAACCCGCTGGAAGGAGTCCCAGAGAAAGGCCTGGGGACAGGGGACAGCGTCAGGGGACAGGGATGGCGACAGGGGATAGGGATGGGGACAGGGGACAAGGACAGGGGACAGGGACAGGGGATAGGGATGGGGACAGGGGACAAGGACAGGGGACAGGGACAGGGGACAGCGTCAGGGGACAGGGACAGGGATGGGGACAGGGACAGGGATGGGGACAGGGGACAGGGACGGGGACAGCGTCAGGGGACAGGGATGGCGACAGGGACAGGGGACACAGGACAGCGTCAGGGGACAGGGACAGGGATGGGGACAGGGACACAGGACAGGGACAGGGTCAGGGGACAGGGACAGGGGATAGGGATGGGGACACGGGACAAGGACGGGGGACAGGGACAGGAGACAGGGGACAGGGGACACAGGACAGCGTCAGGGGACAGGGACAGGGATGGGGACAGGAAACAGCGTCAGGGGACAGGGATGGGGACAGGGGACAGGGACAGGGGACACAGGACAGCGTCAGGGGACAGGGACAGGGATGGGGACAGGGAACAGCGTCAGGGGACAGGGACAGGGATGGGGACAGGGACAGGGATGGGGACAGGGGATAGGGATGGGGACAGGGACAGCATCAGGGGACAGGGATGGCGACAGGGACAGGGGACACAGGACAGCGTCAGGGGACAGGATGGGGACAGGGATGGGGACACGGGGACAGAACAGAGTGAGGGGACAAGGAAAAGGGGACACAGGACAGCGTCAGGGGACAGGGACGGGGACAGGGACAGAGGGGACAGAACAGCGTGAGGGGACAAAGAAAAGGGGACACAGGACAGCGTGAAGGGAAAGGGACAGGCGACAGGGGACAGGGACAGGACAGCGTGAGAGAACAGGGATGGGGACAAAGGACAGGGACAGGGGACACAGGACACTGTGAGGGACAAGGGACAGGGGACAGGACACCGTGAGGGGACAGCGGGGACAGGGACAGAGCCCTGAGAGCTCGGCGTGTCCAGAGCTGGATCCAGCGGCTGCTGCGGGCTCGGAGCTGGGACAGGACGGGACAGGATGGGACAGGACAGACAGACAGGACAGGACAGACAGACAGGACGGGACGGGACAGAACGGGACAGACAGGACAGGACAGACAGACGGGACAGACAGGACAGGACAGACAGACAGGACAGGACGGGACAGGACAGACAGACAGGACAGGACAGACAGACAGGACAGGACGGGACAGGACAGACAGACAGGACGGGACGGGACAGAACGGGACAGACAGGACAGGACAGACAGACAGGACAGGACGGGACAGGACAGACAGACAGGACAGAACTGTCCCAGCGTCTGCCGCTCCCTGCCGGCTCAGCCTCGCAGTAACAGCAGCGATGGGACCGAGCCGGCAATTTGGGGACAAAACCCGACAATTCAGGGACAAAACCCGACAATTCGGGGACAAAACCCGACAATTCGGGGACAAAACCCAGCTGTGCTGACAGCAGGGGTGGCCGCAGCTCTGTCCCTGTCCCTGTCCCTGTCCCTGTGAGCTGCCCCAGGCGGACACACGCTGTCCCCGTGTCCCCGTGTCTGTCCCCGTATCTGTCCCCCGTCCCCATGCTCCCCTGTGTCGCTGTGTCCCTGTGTCACTCTGTCTCTCTGTCCCCGTGTCCGTCCTCCTGTCCCCGTGTCTCTCCCCATGTCCCCGTCTGTCCCCCTGTCTGTCCCCGTGTCTGTCCCCGTGTCCCCATGTCTGTCCCGTGTCCCCTGTCCCGTACCTGCTGCAGCACCAGCTCCTCCTGGGGCTGTCCCCGTGTCCCCCTGTCTGTCCCCGTGTCTGTCCCCGTGTCCCCATGTTCCCCTGTCTGTCCCCTGTGTCCCCCTGTCTGTCCCCGTGTCTGTCCCCATGTCCCCCTGTCTGTCCCCCTGTCTGTCCCCGTGTCTGTCCCCATGTCCCCCCGTCTGTCCCCGTGTCTGTCCCCGTGTCTGTCCCCGTGTCTGTCCCGTGTCCCCTGTCCCGTACCTGCTGCAGCACCAGCTCCTCCTGGGGCTGTCCCCGTGTCCCCCTGTCTGTCCCCGTGTCTGTCCCCATGTCCCCCTGTCTGTCCCCGTGTCTGTCCCCGTGTCCCCGTGTCTGTCCCCTGTCCCCCTGTCCCGTACCTGCTGCAGCACCAGCTCCTCCTGGGGCTGTCCCACCCTGTGGGCTCTCTCGGGCTCCTTCCCGCTGCTGCCGGCCCGGGGGGGCTCCCCCCGTGTCCTGCTGGGGTCCCCCCCCTCGGCTGCCACCTCCGGCAGTGCCACCTCCGGCAGTGCCACCTCCGGCAGTGTCCCCTCGGCCTCCATGTCCTCCGAGGACGGGATCTGCCGCAGCCGCGGCTTCTCGCTGGACTTGGCCATGCGCTGTGGGCGAGGGGACAGTGACAGGGACAGGGACGGGGACAGGGGGGAGAGGGGACAGTGACAGGGGACAGTGACAGGGACGGGGACAGTGACAGGGGGGAGAGGGGACAGTGACAGGGAGTACAGGGACAGGGGACTGGGACGGAGGGGACAGGGGAGACAGGGACGGGTGGGACAGGGGACAGGGACAAGGGACAGGGACAGAGGGAGGTGGCAGGGGACAGTGACAGGGAACAAGGGACAGTGACAGGGAGGAGAAGGAACAGTGACAGACACAGGGGGAACAGGGACAGGGGGAGAAGGGACAGAGGGAACAGGGGACAGTGACAGGGGAGGTGACAGGGGACAGCCCAGGAGGGGACACCCAGGTGGGGTGACCCAGGGGAGGTGACCAGGGGAGGTGACACCGTGTCCAGATTCACAGAGGGCACAGCTCAGCTTTTCCCTGTCCCCTGTCACCTCCCCTTGTCATTGTCCCCTGTCACCTCCCCTGGGTAACCTCACCTGTGTCACCCAACCTGGGTCATCCCTTGCCCAGGTGAGGTTTCCCCTGGCTCAGGTGAGGTCCCATATTCCCCAGGTGAGGTCCCACATTCCCCAGGTGAGGTCCCACTTTCACCAGGTGAGGTCTCCCCTCGCTCAGGTGAGGTCCCACATTCCCCAGGTGAGGTTTCCCCTGGCTCAGGTGAGGTCCCACTTTCCCCAGGTGAGGTCCCACTTTCACCAGGTGAGGTCTCCCCTCGCTCAGGTGAGGTCCCACATTCCCCAGGTGAGGTCCCACTTTCCCCAGGTGAGGTCTCACCTTGCCCAGGTGCGTCTGCTGCTTGAGCCTCTCCAGGAATTGCGCGTGGTGCTGCTGGAACTGCAGGTGCTGCTGCACGGCCTTGGGGCTCGGGGGCAGCGGCTCCGAGCGGGTCCTGCCCAGGGGCTTGTGGTGGCCGGGCAGGGACAGGGACAGCGAGGGACCGAAGGAGAACGGGACTGTCCCCAGGCCTGGCACTGCAGGGGACAGCAGGGACACGTGAGGGGTGGCAGGGGGAGGTGGCACTGCGGGGACAGCAGGGACAGGTGGGGGATGGCAGGGGGAGGTGGCACTGCGGGGACAGCAGGGACAGGTGAGGGGTGGCACTGCAGGGGACAGCAGGGACAGGTGAGGGGTGGCAGGGGGAGGTGGCACTGCAGGGGACAGCGGGGACAGGTGAGGGGTGGCACGGGGAGGTGGCACTGCAGGGGACAGCAGGGACAGGTGGGGGATGGCAGGGGGAGGTGGCACTGCGGGGACAGCAGGAACAGGTGAGGGGTGGCAGGAGTGGCACTCCTGCTGTCTCCATGTCCGGCACTGCAGGGACAACAGGGACACCTGAGGGGTGGCTGGGGTGGCACTGCAGGGGACAGCAGGGACAGGTGAGGGGTGGCACTGCGGGGACAGCAGGGACAGGTGAGGGGTGGCAGGGGGAGGTTGCACTGCGGGGACAGCAGGGACAGGTGAGGGGTGGCACTGCAGGGGACAGTGGGGACAGGTGAGGGGTGGCAGGAGTGGCACTCCTGCTGTCCCCATGTCTGGTACTGCAGGGACAGGTGAGGGGTGGCAGGGGGAGGTGGCACTGCAGGGGACAGCAGGGACACATCAGGGGTGGCAGGAGTGACACTCCTGCTGTCCCCATGTCCGGCACTGCAGGGGACAGCAGGGACAGGTGAGGGGCAGCACTGCAGGGGACAGCGGGGACAGGTGAGAGTGGCACTGCAGGGACAGGTGAGGGTGGTGGCACTGCCGCTGTCCCCATGTCCCCGTGTCACTCACCTGCCACCAGCGGGCCGTGGGTGACCGAGGGCTCGAGGATGATGAGCGGCTGCAGCCGCGGGCTCAGGGCGCCGCTGGCCTCGTGCTGCTCCAGGCTGGCCGGGAGGAAAACGGGCGAGTGCGGGCCCGGCAACACCGGGACACGGTGAGCCAGGGCGGGCAGGGCACGGCGATCGGCATCGCCCTGGGGACAGCCACAGGGACAGCGACAGGGTCAGGGGACAGCGACAGGGGACAGCGACAGGGGACAGGGATAAGGGACAGGGATAAGGGACAGAGGACAGCAGGGACAGGGTTGAGGGACAGGGACAGGAATGAGGGACGGGACAGGGTGAGAGACAGGGATAAGGGACAGCAGGGACAGCAGGGACAGGGATAAGGGATGGGGACAGGGATGGGGACAGGGATGGGGACAGGGATGGGGACAGCGTGACAGACAAAGGGACAGGGTCAGGGTGAGGGACAAGGAAAGGGATGGGGACAAGGAAAGGGATGGGGACAAGGAAAGGGATGGGGACAAGGACAGGATCAGGCACAGGGACAGAGATGGGGACAAGGACAGGGACTGGGACAGGGATAAGGGACAGGATCAGGGTTAGGGACAAGATCAGGCACGGGGGCAGGGACAGGATCAAGGACAGGGTCGGGATCAGGGACAGGGATAAAGGACAGCGTCGGGATCAGGGACAGGGACAGGATCAAGGACAGGGTCGGGATCAGGGACAGGGATAAAGGACAGGGTCAGGGTGAGGGACAGGGACAGGATCAAGGACAAGGTCAGGGACAGGGACACAGCACAGGGAGGACACAGAATTGTCCCCACCGTGCCCTTGGGGCAGCACCAGGAACCCCAAACCCACAGGAAAACCCCACAGGGACCCCCAGTGCTGGGGGTGCCACCCTGGCACCCACCCTGGCACCCACGCTGGCCCCGGTGGTGGCCGGCAGCCCCAGGGTGAGGGCTGGCAGCGAGGCCGCGCTCTGCAGGGCAAACTGGGCCAGGGAACTCTCCTGCATCAGCAGCCGCTGGGCCAGGGGAGCCTGCGGGGAACGAGCCATCAGTGCCCTGCCCCGGACTGGGACATGGGGACAGCCATGGGACAGCCCTGGGGACAGCCAGGACAACCCTGGGGACAGCTCTGGGATAGCCAGGACAACCCTGGGATAGTGGGGACAGCCCTGGGGACAACCCTGGGGACAGCCCTGGGACAGCCAGGACAACCCTGAGACAGTGGGGACAGCCCTGGGGACAGCCCTGGGATAGCCAGGACAACCCTGGGGACAGCCCTGGGGACAGTGGGGACAGCTGGGACAGCCATGGGATAGCTCTGGGGACAGCAGGGACAGTGGGGACAGCAAGGACAACCCTAGGGACAGCCCTGGGGACAGTGGGGACAGCAAGGACAACCCTAGGGACAGCCCTGGGACAGCCCTGGGGACAGCCCTGGGACAGCCAGGACAACCCTGGGGACAGCCCTGGGGACAGTGGGGACAGCCCTGAGACAGTGGGGACAGCTGGGACAGCCATGGGATAGCTCTGGGGACAGCAGGGACAGTGGGGACAGCAAGGACAACCCTAGGACAGCCCTGGGGACAGTGGGGACAGCCCTGGGACAGCCCTGGGGACAGCCCTGGGGACAGTGGGGACAGCAAGGACAACCCTAGGGACAGCCCTGGGGACAGCCCTGGGGACAGTGGGGACAGCCCTGGGACAGCCCTGGGGACAGGACACTGCTGGGAGAGGGGAAATGCACCCTGAAGGAAGGGAGGGGGTGTTGGGGAAATGCCGGGCTGGGAAAAGCATCCCTGGAGCAGAGAATCCCAGGGAATTTCAGGGAATTCCAGAGCAGAGAATCCCAGGGAATTTCAGGGAATTCCGGAGAATTCCAGAACATCCCAGGGCACCCCAGGGAATTCCAGCACCCAGGGAGAGCAGGGCAGGGCAGGGGGGGCAGGGCTGGGGTCGTGTCCTGCCCCTGAGCCCAGAGGGAGTCCCCAAAAAGGGTCCCCCCACAAAAAGAGTCCCCCCAAAAAGGGTCCCCACAAAAAGGGTCCCCACAAAAAGGGTCCCCCGAAAAAGAGTCCCCAAAAAGGGTCCCCACAAAAAGGGTCCCCACAAAAAGGGTCCCCCCAAAAAGGGTCCCCAAAAGGGTCCCCGGGTCCCCCAGCTGGCCCGGATCTCACCTCGTGTGCCACGCCCGGGGCTGGCAGTGCCCCGTGCTCGGGGGCCAGGCTGTCGTTGGGGGAGCTGCAGCCGGACACGGGGGTGCTGCTGCTGCTGGGGGACGAGTCTGGGGGGGACGGGAATGGGGGGTGAGGGCACCGCCCCCCGCCCAGACCCCCCAAATGCCGCCCCAGCCCCTCCTGGGGGGAATTCCCAGCGCGGGAAGCTCCGGTTCGTGGTGGGAGCAGCGAGGAGCCACCCCCACATCGGGGCTGGGGCAATTCCAGCCCAGCCTGGATCCCAATCCTGGACCCCAATCCCATCCTGGACCCCAACCCTGGATCCCATCCTGGATCCCAATCCCATCCTGGATCCCATCCTGGACCCCAATCCTGGACCCCAATCCCATCCTGGACCCCAATCCTGGATCCCAATCCCATCCTGGATCCCATCCTGGATCCCAATCCTGGACCCCAATCCCATCCTGGATCCCATCCTGGACCCCAATCCTGGACCCCAATCCTGGACCCCAATCCCATCCTGGACCCCAATCCCGGACCCCAATCCTGGACCCCAATCCTGGATCCCATCCTGGATCCCAATCCTGGACCCCAATCCCATCCTGGACCCCAATCCTGGATCCCATCCTGGACCCCAATCCTGGACCCCAATCCCAGGTACCTGGACACCCAGATCCCATCCTGTGACCCGGCACATCAGGTGACCCCAGGTGATCCTGGACCCCAGATCCACAGCGCTGGTGACACGGCCACATCCGGTGACCCGGCAATCCATGTGACCCGGCACAGGTACCCATCACACTGGTGACACCCCAATCCTGGATTGACACAGCACACAGGTGACACGGCACACAGGTGACACGGCACACAGGTGACACGGCACACAGGTGACACAGGTGACACAGGTGACACAGCACACAGGTGACACAGCACACAGGTGACACAGCTGACACAGGTGACACAGGTGACACGGCACACAGGTGACACGGGACAGGTGTGACACTGTCCCCAGCCCCCTCACCGATGGCGTCGGGCGGGCGCCGTTTCAGCGAGGGCGGGGCGCTCTCCTTGCGGGTCAGGGGGTTCTTGCGCCGCTCCAGGCACTTGCGGGGCTTGCAGCGAACCTTCAGGTTGGGCTCGGAGGCTGCGGGGACAGCGGGGGACACGTGGGGACAGGTGGGGACAGGTGAGGACAGCGGGGGACACGTGGGGACAGGTGGGGACAGGTGGGGACAGGTGAGGACAGGTGAGGACAGGTGAGGACAGCGGGGGACAGGTGGGGACAGCAGGGGACAGGGAGGGACAGGTGGGGACAGGTGAAGGACAGGTGAGGGCTCCATGGGGCCAGTGCCCAACTCCAGCCAGGGATCAGGGACAGGGGGACATTCCCAACACCTTAAGGGACAAGGGGACGTTCCCGAAGAACTGAGGGACACAGGGACATTCCTGATGCCACGAGGGACACGGGGACATTCCTGACATCTTGAGGGACATGGGGACATTCCCAAAGTCTTGAAGGACATGGCGACATTCCCAAGACTCTGAGGGACACGGGGACATTCCCGAAGCCTTGAGTGACAAAGGGACATTCCGAAGAATTGAAGGACACAGGGACATTCCTGATGCCATGAGGGACATGGGGACATTTCTGACATCTTGAGGGACACGGGGACTTTCCCAAGACTCTGAGGGACGTGGAGACATTCCCAAGGCTTTGGGGGACACGGGGACATTCCCGAAGGACCGAGGGACATTCCCGAGGCTTTGGGGGACACGGGGACATTCCCGAAGGACCGAGGGACATTCCCAAGACTCTGAGGGACACGGGGACATTCCCGAGGCTTTGAGGGACACGGGGACATTCCCGAGGCTTCGGGGGACACGGGGACATTCCCGAAGGACCGAGGGACATTCCCAAGACTCTGAGGGACACGGGGACATTCCCGAGGCTTTGGGGGACACGGGGACATTCCCGAGGCCTCACCCGTTTTCCGCAGCGGGAAATGCTCGGGGGGGTCGAGAGCGGCGCTGGGCACGGGGGACAGGAAGGAGCCGAGCACGGCGGGGGAGGGACCCTCGGGCTCCAGGGGCTCCAGAGACCTGCGGGGAGAGCCAGAGCCATGCCCAGCTGCACCTGGCCAGGTGTCACACACCTGGGCACGTGTTACACATCTGTGCAGGCGTTACACACCTGGGCACGTGTTAGTGACACACCTGGGCAGGTGTCTGTTACACACCTGGGCACGTGTTACACACCTGTGCAGGTGTGTGTTACCCACATGGGCAGGTGTTTGTTACACACCTGTGCAGGTGTTTGTTACCCACCTGTGCAGGTGCCAGGCAGGGGCAGAGGGTGCCCAGGTGCTTTACCTGTAGGGCAGGGCTGCAGGGGGGGGGTTGCTGGTCCTCTCCAGAGCCGCCTGCTGCTTCTTCAGGATGACCTCGGCCAATTTCTGCTTCACCACCGTGCTGGCCACAGCACCTGCACCGTGACCACGGTGACCACGGTGGTGACCAGAGTGACCAAAGTGACCACAGTGACCCCATCCCGGGCCCCAAATCCATCCCGGACCCCAATCCCATCCTGGACCCCAATCCCATCCCGGACCCCAAATCCATCCTGGACCCCAAATCCATCCTGGACCCCAAATCCATCCTGGACCCCAATCCCATCCTGGACCCCAATCCCATCCTGGATCCCATCCCGGACCCCAATCCCAGTGACCCCACAGCGCTCAGAGCCGGGGTCTGAGGGGTCCCTGTGTCCACGACCCCGACCCCAAAACTCCTGGAGACCCCCGAGAGGCAGAGCTGGGTCCTGCCCCCACCCCATTCCCGACCCGGGAACTCTCCACGGATCCGTGCCAGCACTCGGCACCTCCGAGCGCAAGGCAATTAATTGATTAATAATTAATTAGGTGCGATGTGGAGCCCCCCGAGCATCCCAAAATTGGGAGCGAGCCCCCGGCAGCTCCTCCAGAGGGCGCCGGGAGACTGCGGGTGGGAGGGGGCTGAAAACCCAGTTTGGGGGTCTGAAAACCCAGTTTGGGGGTCTGAAAACCCAGTCTGGGGGTCTGAAAACCCAGTCTGGGGGTCTGAAAACCCAGTCTGGGGGTCTGAAAAAACAGCCCGGGGGTCTGAAAACCCAGTCTGGGGGTCTGAAAAACAGCCCGGGGGTCTCAGTGGGGTCTGACACCTGAATGGGGTCTGAAATCCCAGCCTGGGGGTCTGAAAAGCCAGCCCGGGGGTCCCAGTGGGGTCTGGTGGATGGATGGGGTCTGCAAATCCATCCTGGGGGTCCCACCAGGGTGTGACACCTGAGTGTCACCCAGCCCGGGGGGTCCCAGTGGGATCTCTGTGGATGCTCCCCCACCCCTTTTCCCCCCACAGGAAGGCAGAGCCCGCTCTGGGTAAGGGCAGAACCCCCCGAGCCCCCTCCCAAAAGCCCCCCTGGACCCCCCCCCGGGGCACAGGGAGCTCTCACTCCTCTTGCTCTTGTCCTTGTTGAGGATTTGCCGCAGCTCCTGCTCCTGCTGCCCCGGCTCAGCCTCGCGGTGCGGGGACTCCATGGCCACCTGTGGGACCAGGACATGGGCACGGGACGTCCCCAACCCCACCTGAGCCCACCCAACCCCACCTGAGCCCACCCGAGCCCACCTGAGCCCACCCAACCCCACCTGAGCCCACCCAGCCCCACCCAACCCCACCCGAGCCCTCTGACCCCTCCCCAGCCCAAGGCAGGGGGGACACGGTGACATTTGGGACGGTCCCTCGTGTCCCTCGTGTCACTCCTGGCTGACGGGAACGTGCCAAGTTGTTCCATCACAACAAACCAGACACGTTTGGGTCTCCAGGGACGCTTTGCTCTCCCCCCCCCACCCCGGGGACATCATAAAAGTCAAACCCCGTCTGTTCCCACTTCGCTGCCTCCTCCCAGCGTGTTGGGACACAGCTGGAGCGGGGCCGTGTTGAAACACGGCAAAAAAAAAAAAAATTAAAATATTTTTTGAGCACCAAAGGAGGGGAGAAAGACAACAAAAAAAAAATCTGTGATATGAGGGAAATCCCAGCTGAACTGAGCAGCTCTGGGGACGGGCAGGGGGATCTCGGTGCCTGAAGATGGTCACAACCCCCTGGGAATGATCACAAACCCCTGGGAATGATCACAACCCCCTGGGAATGATCACAAACCCCTGGGAATGATCACAACCCTCTGGGAATGATCACAACCCCCCTGGATGGGATCACAACCCCCTGGGAATGATCACAACCCCCCTGGATGGGATCACAACCCCCTGGGAATGATCACAACCCTCTGGGAATGATCACAAACCCCTGGATGGGATCACAACCCCCTGGGAATGGTCACAAACCCCTGGATGGGATCACAACCCCCTGGGAATGGTCACAAACCCCTGGATGGGATCTCAACCCCCTGGGAATGGTCACAAACCCCTGAATGGGATCACAACTCCTTGGACATTATCAGAACTCCCTGGGAACGGTCACAACTCCCTGGATGAGATCACACCTCCCTGAGCACGGTCACAACTCCCTGGATGTGGCCACAACTCCTTGGGCATGGTCACAATTCCTTGGACACGATCACAACTCTCTGGGCATGGCCACAACTCCCTGGGAATGGTCACAGCTCCCTGGACTTGTCACACCTCCCTGGACATGGCCACAATTCCTTGGACACGGTCACAACTCCCTGGACTTGTCACAACTCCTTGGACACGAACACAACTCCCTGGATGTGGCCACAACTCCCTGGACTTGTCACAACTCCCTGGACTTGTCACAACTCCTTGGACACGATCACAACTCCCTGGGAATGGCCACAACTCCCCGACCTTGTCACGCCTCTCTGACCTTGCCACAAATATTTAAACATTTAATATTTAATCCCCGAACTTGTCACATCTCCCTGCTCGTGTCCCCCCCACCTCCCTCCCTCCGGAGTCTCCCAGAGGCGCCACCCCCCCCTCCCCAAAACCCCGCTGGGTTTTTTTTTTTTTTTTTTTTTTTGTGACCACGACCCCGGAGCTCGGTGTCACCCCCGGGGCACGGCAGCAGTGGTGGCCGGGGAGGGGCAGCTCCTGGCCCGCAGGGATCCCCTGAAGCCGCTCGGGCTCCTGCTCCAGCACAGCTGGACACCTCTGGAAACCTCTGGAAACCTCTGGAAACCTCTGGACACCTCTGGAAACCTCTGGAAACCTCTGGAAACCTCTGGCCTTGGCAGGAGCGGGATTTGGCCGGAATTAAAACACAACTCCCACCCCCACCTGCCTCCCTCCGTCAGAGAGGTCCCCTGGGCTGCCTGGAAACCCCTCCAGATGTTCCAGCTCAGAGAGAACGCAGGAATTCACCTGGGAATGTTATTTTGGTTATATTGGGATTTCCCGGCCTTTTTTCCTCCGAACCCCTGCCCGGCGAGAGGGGAAAAACTCAATTCCGCCACGGCGCAAAATTCACTTTCCCAAGCGACCAATCCCACCCCCCCCAAAAAAAAAATAAAAAAAGGGGGTGGGGGTCCCCTTTACCCTGTGCTGGTGGGCGAGCTGCTCCACTTGCTGCTGGTGCAGGCTGGCCAGGAAGAGCTGGTGCTGCAGCTGCTGCTGCTTCAGGGCCAGCAGCGCCGAGTCCTGGGGCTTGAGCACTCGCTGCCCGATCCTCAGGTCCATGGGCACGGCCTGGGGCACCCGCGGGGAGGTGCACGGGGTCACAGCAGCTGCGGGGACACGAAGGGGACACGGTCGAGGCACGGGGAAGGGGATTTCGCTCACCGGGAATGGAAAAACGGGCAGAGGGAACGAAGGGAATTTGGTCCGTCAAATTTGAGCCCCGTCAAATACGGGGTCGCGCCTGATCTCCAAAACCGCGCAGCGGGCAAGGCAATATTTGGGTGTGAGTTAGAAACTCCACACCCGAGTGGTCAAGCGGCAAACGAATCATTTAATCAATAAATGATTAATAAATTTTCAAGTTCAAACAAGAAATTAATTTGCCCTAGCCCCGAGCTCGCCCTCCAGCACTGCTGCGAATTGGGACTAAACCTAAAACAACAACAACAAAAAAAGAAGTTAAGCCCTTTTAAAGTTCTTTCTAGAAAACCATATGGGGTCCAAAAGAGGATGACTACCCAGGCAAGAAAAAAAAAACAAACTGATTGCATATATAATAACTTTAAGTAAACAACTTTAAAAAATAAAAAAAACCTCATAACTAAAACTCAAAGCAGTTCAGCTACCTAAGAAAATAAGAATCGTGCATATTAAAACACACCAGAAGGTGAGCTCAGAATTAGAGAAAGAAAATAAACACAAAGAGAGAGACAAAAGAAGCAGCAAAGGGTGAGGCAGCAGCTAAAGAAGCCTTAATTCCAAAGGCATAAAATTTCCCTTAAAAGTAAGCCAGTATATAATAAAAAAAATAGACAACTAATTAAAAAAAAATTAAAATATATAATTAAAAAGGATAAGGTGTTACTAAAAAAAATATAAAAAAAAAAAAAAAGGGCTGGCTAGTCATCCCCTCTAATTTATTGTGGCCACTAATAAAGGAAGACAGAGGGGCAGTGTTGGATCCCCAGAAATCTGGAATTTTTTGACCTCCCTGGAAAAACACTGCTCTGGACCGAAAACCTCGGAGAAGGCTCGGAAATGTGAACAATGAGCTCGAAATCACAAACGTGTGGTGGGGTTGATGTGTGTGTTTCCACTGGGTGAGGGGTTTTAAATTTGAGGGTTTTTTTGTAGAATAGTGGTGGGCACGGGACAAGATGGAGAATTTTGGGGTGGTGTCTTTTTCTTTGTTCTTCTTCTTCACACAACTCAGGTTAACTCAACCTTTAGCTGGTCAGTCAAATGTCACTCTAAAAGTCGCCGAAATCTATTATTAAGTTTAAAAGGGTAAATAATGTGTTAAACTTCGATTTTTCAGCTTCCCTGAACAACCCCAATCCCCTGGGGACACCAAAACAGCCTCGGTCACACACCTGAAATGGTGTTACACCCCAAAAACAGTGCGAGTGAAACACCTGAAATTGTTCATTACACCCCAAAAACAGTGCGAGTGAAACACCTGAAATTGTTCATTACACCCCAAAAACAGTGCGAGTGAAACACCTGAAATTGTTCATTACACCCCCAAAAACAGAGCCAGTTACACCCCAAAACAGCCTCAGTAACATCCCCAAAACAGTGCGAGTTAAACACCTGAAATTATTCATTACACCCCAAAACCAGTGCCAGTCACACCCCTGAAATTGTCTGTTATACACCCCAAACAGAGCCAGTCACACCCCAAAACAGCCTCAGTAACATCCCCAAAACAGTGCCAGTCACACCCCTGAAATTGTCTGTTATACACCTGAAACAGTGCCAGTTAAATCTCAAAACAGCCCCAGTCACACACCTGAAATTGTTCATTACACCCCCAAACAGAGTCAGTTACACCCCAAAACCAGTGCGAGTGAAACACCTGAAATTGTTCATTACACCCCAAAAAGAGTGAGAGTGAAACACCTGAAATTGTTCATTACACCCCAAAAACAGTGCGAGTGAAACACCTGAAATTGTTCATTACACCCCAAAAACAGTGAGTGAAACACCTGAAATTGTTCATTACACCCCCAGAACAGCCCCAGTCACACACCTGAAATTGTCCATTCCAGCCCCAAAAGAGAGCCAGTCACACCCCAAAACAGCCTCAGTAACATCCCCAAAACAGTGCGAGTTAAACACCTGAAATTGTTCATTACACCCCAAAAACAGTGCGAGTGAAACACCTGAAATTGTTCATTACACCCCAAAAACAGTGCGAGTGAAACACCTGAAATTGTTCATTACACCCCAAAAACAGTGAGTGAAACACCTGAAATTGTTCATTACACCGCCAAAACAGAGCCAGTCACACACCTGAAATTGTCCATTCCAGCCCCAAAACAGAGCCAGTCACACCCCAAAACAGCCTCAGTAACATCCCCAAAACAGTGCGAGTTAAACACCTGAAATTATTCATTACACCCCAAAACCAGTGCCAGTCACACCCCTGAAATTGTCTGTTATACACCCCAAACAGAGCCAGTTAAACCTCAAAACAGAGCCAGTTACACCCCAAAACAGCCTCAGTAACACCCCTGAAATTATTCATTACACCCCCAGAATAGCCCCAGTCACACACCTGAAATCACCCAAAACCTGCCCCAAACCTGCCCCAGTCACACCCCAAAACAGCCTCAGTAACATCCCCAAAACAGTGCGAGTTAAACACCTGAAATTATTCATTACACCCCCAGAATAGCCCCAGTCACACACCTGAAATCACCCAAAACCTGCCCCAAACCTGCCTCATTTCCCCCGGCCATGGGGCACCCACTGCCTCAGAGGATGCACAGTTTGGGACTGGGATCACAGTTTGGGACTGGGATCACAATTTGGAACCGGGATGCACAGTTTGAGACTGGGATGAACAGTTTGGGATCACAGTGTGGACTGGGATCACAGTTTAGGACCGGGATGCACAAACTGGGATCACAATTCGGGACCGGGATCAGTTTGGGACCAGGATGCACGCACAGGCTGGGATCACAATTTTAGGACCGGGATCACAACTTTGGGACCGGGATCACAATTTGGGACTGGGATCACAATTTTAGGACCGGGATCACAACTTTGGGACTGAGATGCACAGTTTGAGACTGGGATGCACAGGCTGGGATCACAATTTCAGGACGGGGATCACAATTTTAGGACCGGGATCACAATATGGGACTGGGATGCACAGGCTGGGATCACAATTTTAGGACCGGGATCACAATTTTGGGACCGGGATCACAGTTTAGGACGGGAGAGCCGCGGGACCAGGATCCCACGGCACAAACCAGCCCGGGGCTGGCAGCCCCAGCCCGCGGATCGCCCGTGGGGAGGGAGGGGCGCTTGTGACTCGGAGTGTCCCCGGAGCGCCCTGGCAAAGCTGCAGCCGTGAATGAGCGCTCTGTGCTCCGGCCCGGCACGAGTTACCCGCATTTTCCAGCACGGAACGGAGCAGGGAACGCAGCCGAGGGGCCACAGGGGTGGGACACACACGGGGGGACACCCCAGGGCAAGGTGGGGAGCCCCAGACTCCTGAGGAGCTTTGGGACAGGGTGGCAGCGATGTCCCCAGGCTGGGGGTGGCAGTGCTGGGCTGGTGGCACTCAGGACAGCAGCGGTCACGCTGCTCCCAGCCAGACATCCCGGAAAAGGGAAAAAAAAAAAAAATAAAAAATCCAGCATAGAAATCTTTGCTTTGGCATTTCCTGATTGTTTTTAAAGAGGCGAATCAGCCGTCGGCAGAGCTGGGATTATGTAAGAGGGAAATGGAGCAAGAGAAAAAACAAAGCAACAAAGCAACAAAGCAGGGCAGGGAGATCACTGAGGAGCAAAGCAGAGGCAGCAGCTCTGCTGGTCTGTGCATGCCTGCATGCAACGCCTGCAACCCTGCATGCATCCCTGTCTATCCCTGTTTATCCCTGCCTGCAACCCTGCCTTCAGTCCTGCATGCAACCCTGCCTGCAGCCATCCTCATCCCTGTTTATCCCTGCCTGCAACCCTGCCAGCAACCCTGCATGCAACCCTGCCTGCAGCCATCCTCATCCCTGTTTATCCCTGCCTGCAGCCCTGCCTGCAAAGCCTGCAACCCTGCCTGCATCACTCTTTATCCCTGCCTGCAGCCCTGCATGCATCCATCCTCATCCCTGCCTATCCCTGCCTGCAACCCTGCCTGCAACCCTGCCTGCATCCATCCTCATCCCTGTTTATCCCCGCCTGTATCCCTGTTTATCTCTGTCTATCCTTGCCTACATCCCTGCCTGTATCCCTGTCATCATCCCTGTTGATCCCTGCCTGTATCCCTGCCTGCATCCGTGTCCTTATCCCTGTCTGTATCCCTGCCCGTATCCCTGTTTATCCCTGCCTGTATCCCTGTCCTTGTCCCTGTCCATCCCTGCCCTCCTCCCTGCCTGTATCCCTGTTTATCCCTGCTTGTATCCCTGTCCATCCCTGTCCTTGTCCCTGTCCATCCCTGCCCTCATCCCTCTCCTTATCCCTGTCCTTTCCCTGTTTATCCCTGCCCGTATCCCTGTTTATCCCTGCTTGTATCCCTGTCCATCCCTGTCCTCTTCCCTGTTTATTCCTGTCCTTATCCCTGTCCATCCCTGTCCTTGTCCCTGTTTATCCCTGTCCATATCCCTGTCCTTGTCCCTGTCCATCCCTGCCCTCCTCCCTGCCTGTATCCCTGTTTATCCCTGCTTGTATCCCTGTCCATCCCTGTCCTCATCCCTCTCCTTATCCCTGTCCTTATCCCTGTCCATCCCTGTCCTTGTCCCTGTTTATCCCTGTCCATATCCCTGTCCTTGTCCCTGTCCATCCCTGCCCTCCTCCCTGCCTGTATCCCTGTTTATCCCTGTCCTTATCCCTGTCCATCCCTGTCCTTGTCCCTGTTTATCCCTGTCCATTACCCCTGTCCTTGTCCCTGTCCATCCCTGCCCTCCTCCCTGCCTGTATCCCTGTTTATCCCTGCTTGTCCCCGTTTATCCCTGTCCATATCCCTGTCCTTTCCCTGTCCATCCCTGTCCTTGTCCCTGCCTGTATCCCTGTCCTCATCCCTGTTTATCCCTGTCCGTCCCTGTCCTTTCCCTGTCCTCTACTCTGTTTATCCCTGTCCTCGTCCCTGTCCATCCCTGTCCATCCCCATCCTTGTCCCTGCCCTCCTCCCTCTGAGGTCGGAGCAGCGCTTTCAATCCAAGCCGGATTTTTCCGACAAACCATTTTCTTCCATCAAAGCCTTTCCCGTCCTCTGCCGATGAGCTGCGAAAGGTTCACAGTTCGGGCGGGTTGAAGAATGCGGCTGATTAAAAACATTCCTCCCTAATAAAAGGGAAAAGGTTTCGCAGGGAGTGGGAATGAGCTGCAGGGAGTTCGCTCAAATTAAAAACATTTAAATAAGAAACCACACCAAAAGGACGATGTTGAAAGAAGGAGAAGATCACAAAGGGAGAACTGGAGAAATAGGAAATCCCGGAGCTCGTTTAACCCCACCAGGCCCTGGGGTGCTGGATTTAATTAGGGACCAAACGCTGCTCCCCAGAATGAGAAAAAAAATCATCAAACTCACCCAGATCTGCCCAGCCCCAGCCTCTGGGGGGACAGCAGAGACCCCCCAGGTGCCCACGGGTCACTTTGTCCCCAAGGGGTTTCCTCACAGGATCCCACAAAATCCCAGCGTTTGGGGCATTTTCCTCCTTTTTGTCCTTTGCACAGAGATCTGGGGATGGGAGATGTGGGGATGGGAGATCCAGGTACACTCAGGCACACCTGGGCACACCCAGACATCACAGGCCCCTCATATGAAATGTTATTTTTTAAAAAAAGTTATTAAAAAAAAGAAGCTTGATCGGTCCTGCCTCAATCCATCGCTCTGGGATCGATCGCTCTGGGATCGATCGATCGCTCTGGGATCGATCGCTCCTGCCTTGATCGATCGCTCCTGCCTTGATCGATCGCTCCTGCCTTGATCGATCGCTCCTGCCTTGATCGATCGCTCTGTGATCGATCGCTCCTGCCTTGATCGATCGCTCTGTGATCGATTGCTCCTGCCTTGATCGATCGCTCGGCGATCGATTGCTCATGCCTTGATCGATCGCTCGGCGATCAATTGCTCCTGCCTCGATCGATCGCTCGACGATCGATTGCTCCTGCCTTGATCGATCGCTCGGCGATCGATTGCTCATGCCTTGATCGATCGCTCGGCGATCAATTGCTCCTGCCTCGATCGATCGCTCGACGATCGATTGCTCCTGCCTTGATCGATTGCTCGGCGATTGATTGCTCACGCCTCGATCGATTGCTCGGCGATCGATTGCTCACGCCTCGATCGATTGCTCGGCGATCGATTGCTCCTGCCTTGATCGATTGCTCGGCGATCGATTGCTCATGCCTTGATCGATCGCTCGGCGATCGATTGCTCATGCCTTGATCGATTGCTCGGCGATCGATTGCTCCTGCCTTGATCGATCGCTCGGCGATCGATTGCTCATGCCTTGATCAATCGCTCTGTGATCGATCGCTCCGCAGACACACCCGGGCACACCCGGGCACACCCGGCCACACCTGGATCTCCCGGATGTGAGATCTGGGGATGGGATCTCTGCTCCAGGGAAAGCAAAAGCAGCTCCCTGTGCCCTCCAGTCCAGAACCGTGCCTGGACCGTGCCAGGACCCTGCCAGGACCGTGCCAGGACCGTGCCAGGACCCTGCCAGGACCGTGCCAGGACCCTGCCCGGACCCTGCCAGGACCGTGCCAGGACCCTGCCAGGACCGTGCCAGGACCGTGCCAGGACCCTGCCAGGACCCTGCCAGGACCCTGCCAGGACCCTGCCAGGACCCTGCCAGGACCGTGCCAGAACCGTGCCCGGACCGTGCCAGGACCGTGCCCGGACCCTGCCAGGCGCTCCCGGGATGCCCTGGAAGCGCCTGGAGGGCTGGACCCCGAACCGATTTATTCTTTTAATTATTTATTCTTTTAATTATTTATACTTTGAATTGCTGCGTTCAAGAGCCCACCTTGAGTCACAGCCCCCCGGGGAAGGCTCAGAGATGCCCGAAGCGGCTCCGGGCTTGATTTGGAGACCAAAAACAAAAATAAAAATCTGAAATCGCTCAATACCCAGTCCCGGCAAGTGGCTACTCAAGAGCTGCAGGGAAGGAAATCCCTTTGGCAAACACTGGGCCAGAGCCAGGCAGAAAAAAAATAAAAAACAAAATAAGGGAAAGGAAAAAAAAAAAACAACTCGGGGTCCAGGATAAGCAGAAGGAGCTGGACGGGCACGAAGGGAAAGAGGCACAAACGCAATCCAAGAACTGCTCAACCACCACTAGCCAGGGCTCAGCCCAAACTCGCCCCGTGCTGGCCCTGGGGCGTCTGAGAAGCCACCGAGGAGCTCCCCGGGGCAGACCTGGGGCTCGGGGTGAGAGTTATTTCTGTCACCAGGAGGAAGCCACAACATTTTCAGTTTCCTGCACAAACACATTTCGGGTGCCCTCCCCTCCCTGAGCGCTCGGGGAGAAGATCCGAGATGGGAAAAGAGCCGGGAATGATCCCGGGGTGGGAAAAGAACCGGGAAAGATCCGGGATGGGAAAAGAACGGGGAAAAATCCGGGATTGGGAATGAACCGGGAAAGATCCTGGGATGGGAAAAGAGCCGGGAATGATCCCGGGATGGGAAAAGAACCGGGAATGATCCGGGATGGGAAAAGAACCGGGAATGACCTGGGGTGGGAAAAGAGCCGGGAAAAATCCGGGAAGGGAAAAGAACCGGGAAAAATCCGGGATGGGAAAAGAACTGGGAAAGATCCGGAAAGGGAAAAGAACCGGGAAAAATCCGGGATGGGAAAAGAACCGGGAAAAATCCGGGATGGGAAAAGAGCCGGTAAAGATCCAGGATGAGAAAAGAGCCGGGAAAGGCGCAGGTGGAAAATCCCGAGTGCAGAGGAGGATGGAACCTGCCTGGATCTGAGGAGCCACACCCTGGGGACAGCGGGGACAGCGGGGACACCATCCCGGGGACAGCGGGGACAGCACCTGGGACAAACCTGGCTCCGTGCTGCGGTTTGCAGGCTGCTCTGGGGAGATGCTGGGGAGAACCCCACGCTGCTGGAGCCAGGGAATTCCATCCAGGATGGAGAAATCAGAGGAAAAGCAGCGGGCGGGATTTCTGAATCAACAGCGGCAGCAGCAGCGAAGAGCCCGGAGAATTCTTGGAGGAGGCAGAAGGCGAGGACTGAGGGTGCAGCTGGGTGTGTGAGCGCTCCGCACGCATGGAGCAACACTGCCCTGGGGGTTTAACCCAGAAAAAGGAGCTGATGCTGCTGCGGAGCCGCTCGGGAATGGGGGAAAAGGAAAAAGAACCGGCAGAGAAACTCCCGCTGAGCCCAGCGCAGCAGCAAGGACTCAAACACCGAGGAATCAGAGCTCAAACCGGGATTAAATCCCTAAAACCTCTCAGGATCAGAGCTGGGCTCAGCTCAGCACAACCCCAGACGCATCCAAACCTTCGAAACTCACTCGGCACCCAAAAAAAATCGGGAACACCCAACTCATGGACCCCGCTCTGGATGGGAGATAATCCAGGAGCCCCTCACACACAAATTTAACCGAGGAACCAGAGCTCAAACCGGGATTAAATCCCCAAAACCTGTAAGGATCAGAGCTGGGCTCAGCTCAGCACAACCTCAGACACATCCAAGCCTTCGAAACTCACTCGGCACCCAAAAAAAATCGGGAACACCCAACTCATGGACCCCGCTCCGGATGGGAGATGCTGCAGGAGCCCCTCACACAAATTTAACCGACCATAGAGAACTCAAACCGGGATTAAATCCCCAAAACATGTCAGGATCAGAGCTGGGCTCAGCTCAGCACAATCCCAGACGCATCCAAACCTTCAAAACTCACTCGGCACCCAAAAAAAATCGGAACACCCAACCCATGGACCCTGCTCTGGATGGGAGATGCTGCAGGAGCCCCTCACACAAATTTAACCGACCATAGAGAGCTCAAACCGGGATTAAATCCCCAAAACCTCTCAGGATAAGAGCTGGGCTCAGCTCAGCACAACCCCAGACGCATCTAAGCCTTCAAAACTCACTCGGCACCCAAAAAAAATCGGGAACACCCGACCCATGGACCCCGCTCTGGATGGGAGATGCTGCAGGAGCCCCTCACACGAATTTAATCGAGGAATCAGAGCTCAAACCGGGATTAAATCCCTAAAACCTCTCAGGATCAGAGCTGGGCTCAGCTCAGCACAACCCCAGACGCATCCAAGCCCTCAAAACTCACTCGGCACCCCAAAAAAATCGGGAACACCCGACTCATGGACCCCGCTCCGGATGGGAGATGCCCCAGGAGCCCCTCACACAAATTTAACCGAGGAATCAGATCAAACCGGGATTAAACCCCCAAAACCTCTCAGGATCAGAGCTGGGCTCAGCTCAGCACAACCCCAGACGCATCCAAGCCTTCGAAACTCACTCGGCACCCAAAAAAAAATCGGGCACACCCGACCCATGGACCCCGCTCCGGATGGGAGATAATCCAGGAGCCCCTCACACAAATTCATCTTTTCCAGCCCCCGTGCACAGGGACCCTCCTCACCCTCCTGGGACCCTCCTGGGACCCTCCTCACCCTCCTGGGACCCTCCTGGGACCCTCCTCACCCTCCTGGGACCCTCCTGGGACCCTCACCCAAGCCTGGCATCGTGTCCCTCCGGCTCCTGGGGGTCCCGGTGCCCACCGAGCCCGTGGGAAGAGCAGCTCCAGGAGCCCCCGGATCCCCGATCCCACCACACCCCTGCGCTCCTCACGGGCGAATCGCAGCCTTGGCAAAGCCCCGGCTGGCAGCCGGCCTCATCAGGCTCATTAAGTGCAATTAAGGCAGAGCGGGCATCCCTTCCCACCCCCGCCCCTCTGGGGGATATTTTGCTTTTCGACAAAATAAACACGGAGGTTTTGCGTGGGCTCGGGCAGGTGCTGGCACCGCGCAGAGGCAGCAGCAGGTGGAAACGCCGAGGTCTCCCCGGGGGAAGCCACAATTCCAGCTCTGCTCCTGTGCCGGGGTTTCCTATTCCAAACTCCTCTCAGCCTGGAGAGCAGCACCAGAGCCTCTCCCTGGGGTGGATCAGTGTCCAGCCACAATTCCAGTCCTTCTCCTGCTCCCAGGGGTTCCCATTCCAGCCTGGAGAACAGCACAGAGCCATGAGAGAATCAGTGTCCAGCCACAATTCCAATCCTTCTCCTGCTCCCAGGGTTTCCTATTCCAAACTCCTCAGCCTGGAGAGCAGCACCAGAGGCTCTCCCCATGAGAAAATCAATGTCCAGCCACAATTCCAGCTCCCAGGGTTTCCCATTCCAGCCCCTCTCAGCCTGGAGAGCAGCACCAGAGGCTCTCCCTGGGGGAAACCACAATTCCAATCCTTCTCCTGCTCCCAGGGTTTCCCATTCCAAACCCCTCAGCCTGGAGAGCAGCACCAGAGCCTCTCCCCAGGGTGAATCAACTTCCAGCCACAATTCCAGCCCTGCTCCTGCTCCCAGAATTTCCCATTCCAGCCCCTCTCAGACTGGAGAAGAGCACCAGAGCCTCTCCCCAGGAAAAGCCACAATTCCAGCCCTGCTCCTGCTCCCATGGGTGCCCATTCCAGCCTGGAGAACAGAACCAGAGCCTCTCCCTGGGGGAACCCCTGGGTAAATCAACGTCCAGCCACAATTCCAGCCCTTCTCCTGCTCCCAGAATTTCCCATTCCAGCCTGGAGAGCAGCACCAGAGGCTCTCCCTGGGTATATCAATGTCCAGCTAAAATTCCAATCCTTCTCCTGCTCCCAGGGGTTCCCATTCCAGCCCCTCTCAGCCTGGAGAGCAGCACCAGAGCCTCAGTCCAGGGTAAATCAACATCCAGCCACAATTCCAGCCCTGCTCCTGCTCCCAGAGTTTTCCATTCCAAACCCCTCAGCCTGGAGAGCAGCACCAGAGCCTCTCCCCATGAGTGAATCAGTGTCCAGACACAATTCCAATCCTCCTGCTCCCAGGGTTTCCCATTCCAAACTCCTCAGCCTGGAGAACAGTGCCAGACCCTTTCCCCAAGGGAAGTCACAATTCCAGCCTTTCTCCTGCTCCCAGAGGTTCCCATTCCAGCCTGGAGAACAGCACAGAGCCATGAGAGAATCAGTGTCCAGCCACAATTCCAGCCCTTCTCCTGCTCCCAGAATTTCCCATTCCAGCCTGGAGAGCAGCACCAGAGGCTCTCCCTGGGTAAATCAATGTCCAGCTACAATTCCAATCCTTCTCCTGCTCCCAGAATTTCCCATTCCAGCCCCTCTCAGCCTGGAGAGCAGCACCAGAGCCTCTCCCTGGGGGAAACCACAATTCCAATCCTTCTGCTCCCAGAATTTCCCATTCCAAACCCCTCAGCCTGGAGAAAAGCCCCAGCTCTTCTCCCCGTTGCAAACGGGATCCACAAGGAATCCGCCCCCCCCCCCGCTCTCATCGGGATTTTAAAAACATGGAGAAAAATTCCCTAAAGCCCAACCTAAAGTGGAATTTTGTTGCAGCACCACTTGGCAGCGGCTGAGAAGCACATATTCGATTGTTATAAGCACATACAATAAATATAAAAAGTATTTATAAATATAAATATAAATATAAATATAAATATAAATATAAATATAAATATAAATATAAATATAAATATAAATATAAATATAAATAGTATATATATATACACACACACTCTCTATATATAATATCTAGTGTATTTTCTAGTCGATATATTCTATTTTTTCACACAGCTGGTCACAGAACTGCTGCTCCTCTGCCCCCTCCCCAAACCTGGCACAGCAGAGCTGCCCAATCCCCCCCTCCTCCCACACCGTCCCTGTTCTCCTGAGGACCCCAGGACACAAATTTGGGGATGTTTAAACCATTTTTGGGGCAGGAAATCACCCCAAACCCCAGAACACAAATTTGGGGATGTTTAAACCACGTTTGGGGCAGGACATCACCCCAAACCCCTGGGAACCCCAGACCAAAAATTTGGGATAATTAAACCACACTTTTGGGGCAGGACATCACCCCAAACCTCTGGGGACACAAATTTTGGGACACAAATTTGGGGATGTTTAAACCACTTTTGGGTCAGGACATCACCCCAAACCCCTGGGAATCCCAGACCAAAAATTTGGGATATTTAAACCACGCTTTTGGGGCAGGACATCACCCCAAACCCCAGAACAAAAATTTGGGATGTTTAAACCACACTTTTGGGGCAGGACATCACCCCAAACCCCAGAACAAAAATTTGGGGATGTTTAAACCACGTTTGGGGCAGAACATCACCCCAAACCCCTGGGAATCCCAGACCAAAAATTTGGGATAATTAAACCACACTTTTGGGGCAGGACATCACCCCAAAACCCCAGGACACAAATTTGGGGATGTTTAAACCACTTTTGGGGTAGGAAATCACCCCAAACCCCAGAACACAAATTTGGAAGGTTTAAACCACACCTTTGGGGCAGGACATCACCCCAAACCCCTGGGAACCCCAGGACACAAATTTGGGGATGTTTAAACCCACAAAAAACCACACCAAAAAAACCAAAACAAACAAAAAACCCCAAAAAACAACAAAAAACCCCCAAAAACAAAAACAATCCCCCCCAAAAAACCAAAACAAAAAACCACAAAAAACAACAAAAAACAAAAAACAAAAACAATCCCCCCCAAAAAACCAAAACAAAAAAACCACAAAAAACAACAACAAAACAAACCCAACAAAAACCAACCAAACAAAAAAAACCCAAACCAAACCAAAAAAAACCCCAAACAAACAAAAAAAAACAACCAAGAAAAAACAAAAAAAACCCAAAAAAACCAAAAAAAACCCAACCAAACAAAAAAAACCACAAAAAACCACACCCAAAAAACCAAAACCAAAACAAACAAAAAACCCCCAAAAACAACAAAAAAACTCAAAAAACAAAAACCAAAAACAATCCCCCCCCAAAAAAAACCCAAAAAAACACAAAAAACAACAATAAAAAAAACCAACAAAAACCAACCAAACAAAAAAAAAACCAAACCAAACCAAACC
This sequence comes from Acridotheres tristis, assembly GCA_037013685.1. NCBI lineage: Eukaryota > Metazoa > Chordata > Aves > Passeriformes > Sturnidae > Acridotheres > Acridotheres tristis. The sequence goes on along the minus strand of CM072915.1, from coordinate 601,510 downwards.
AAAAAACCCCAAACAAACAAAAAAAACCACCAAAATATCCAAACCCAAAAACAAACAAAAAAAAAAACAAACAAAAGAAAACCGCAAAACAAAAACAACAAAAAAAACCCCAAGAACAAAACCAAAAACAAAAAAACCCCAGAAAAACAAAACAAAACAAATTAAAACCAAAACAAAACAAAAAATAAATAAAAAATAAAAAATAAAAAAATAAAAATAAAAAAATAAAAAAATAAAAATAAAAAATAAAAATAAAAAATAAAAAAATAAAAATAAAAAAATAAAAAATAAAAAATAAAAATAAAAATAAAAAATAAAAAAAATAAAAAATAAAAAATAAAAAAATAAAAAATAAAAATAAAAAATAAAAAATAATAAAAAATAAAAATAAAAAATAAAAAATAAAAAAAAAAAATAAAAAAAAAAATAAAAAATAAAAAATAAAAAAATTAAAAATAAAAAATAAAAAATAAAAATAAAAAAATAAAAATAAAAAATAAAAAAATAAAAAAAATAAAAAATAAAAAATAAAACATAAAAAATAAAAAAATAAAAATAAAAATAAGAAATAAAAAATGAAAAATAAAAAAATAAAAAATAAAAAATTAAAAATAAAAAATAAAAACCAAGCTGGGGAGGTTCTGCCCCCCAGACAAATCCCAAAGATTTGTCGCGGCCACCCCTGGGTGACAGCAGAGCTGTGGCCATGCCCGGACCCGCAGCTTTATTCACAGATTTGGGGTTTGCTGCTGCTGAAGGGATTGAGCCGGAACAAATGAAGATCATTTCCCGTCTTAATTAATTAATTCAACTTTCACTTCCTGGCACGTGGGAGCTCGGCCTCCTCCTCAGCTGCACGGGAGGGGTTTTGCAGCGTTATTTTGTCACCGTCCAAACCCTAAAAAAATACCCCCAAAATCCACAATTCTTTTTTTGTGGGTGCGTTTCTCCATCCCGAACGAGAGGAGTTTTCATTTTTCACTCGTCGGGGAGCAGCGATTTCCCCTCCCGTCCCTGCCCCGCGTCCCGTGGAGGGGAGAGGAAGGAGGTTGGAGAATCGTCCGTCCTTCCTGAGCCCCGCACAATGGGATGGAAACGGCCCCGGGAGGAGCGGGGGTGGCCACGGGAGTGGCCGCAGGACCCGGATTCCGGCCATTGTCCAGCCAGGAGAGCCCAGGCAGGAGCCAGAACCCCAAAAACAGAGAGAGAACCCCAAAATAACAGAGAGAACCCCAAATAACAGAGCCAGAACCCCCCAAAAACAGAGAGAGAACCCCCAAAATAACAGAGAGAGAACCCCCAAAAAACAGAGAGAGAACCCCAAATAACAGAGCCAGAACCCCAAAATAACAGAGAGAGAACCCCAAAATAACAGAGAGAGAACCCCAAATAACAGGAACAGAACCCCCCAAATAACAGAGACAAAACCCCAAAATAACAGAGAGAACCCCAAATAAGAGACAGAACCCCAAATAACAGAGAGAGAACCCCCCAAATAACAGAGAGAGAACCCCCCAAATAACAGAGAGAACCCCCCAAATAACAGAACCAGAACCCCAAATAACAGAGCCAGAACCCCCCAAATAGCAGAGAGAGAAACCCCAAATAACAGAACCAGAACCCCCAAAATAACAGAGCCAGAACCCCCCAAATAACAGAGAGAACCCCAAATAACAGAGAGAGAACCCCCCAAACAACAGAGACAAAATCCCCCCAAATAACAGAGCCAGAACCCCAAAATAACAGGGACAGAACCCCCCAAAAACAGAGACAAAATCCCCCAAAACCAGAACCAGAACCCCCCAAAAACAGAGCCAGAACCCCCCAAATAACAGAGAGAGAGCCCCAAAATAACAGAGAGAACCCCAAATAACAGAGCCAGAACCCCCCAAATAACAGAGAGAGAACCCCAAAATAACAGAGAGAACCCCAAATAACAGAGCCAGAACCCCAAAAACAGAGAGAGAACCCCAAAATAACAGAGAGAGAACCCCCAAATAACAGGGACAGAACCCCCCAAATAACAGAGTGAGAACCCCTGAATTGCACAGACAGAACCCCAAATAAAAGAGAGAACCCCCCAAATAACAGAACCAGAACCCCCTAAAAACAGAACCAGAACCCCAAATAACAGAGCCAGAACCCCCCAAATAGCAGAGAGAGAACCCCAAATAACAGAGAGAGAACCCCCCAAACAGAGACAAAATCCCCCAAAATAACAGAGCCAGAACCCCCCAAATAACAGAGAGAGAACCCCCCAAATAACAGAGCCAGAACCCCAAAATAACAGGGACAGAACCCCCCAAAAACAGAGACAAAATCCCCCAAAACCAGAACCAGAACCCCCCAAAAACAGAGCCAGAACCCCCCAAATAACAGAGAGAGAACCCCAAAATAACAGAGACAGAACCCCTCAAATAACAGGGACAGAACCCCCGAATAACAGAGAGAACCCCCCAAAAACAGAACCAGAACCCTCCAAATAACAGAGCCAGAACCCCCCAAATAGCAGAGAGAGAAACCCCAAATAACAGAACCAGAACCCCCAAAATAACAGAGCCAGAACCCCCCAAATAACAGAGAGAGAGAGCCCCAAAATAACAGAGAGAACCCCAAATAACAGAGCCAGAACCCCCAAAAACAGAGAGAGAACCCCAAAATAACAGAGAGAGAACCCCCAAATAACAGAGACAGAACCCCCCAAATAACAGAGTGAGAACCCCTGAATTGCACAGACAGAACCCCAAATAAAAGAGAGAACCTCCCAAATAACAGAACCAGAACCCCCAAATAACAGAGCCAGAACCCCCCAAATAACAGAGCCAGAACCCCCCAAATAGCAGAGAGAGAACCCCAAATAACAGAGAGAGAACCCCCCAAACAACAGAGACAAAATCCCCCAAAATAACAGAGCCAGAACCCCCCAAATAACAGAGAGAGAACCCCCCAAATAACAGAGCCAGAACCCCAAAATAACAGGGACAGAACCCCCCAAATAACAGAGACAAAAACCCCCCAAAACCAGAACCAGAACCCCCCAAATAACAGAGCCAGAACCCCCCAAATAACAGAGAGAGAACCCCAAAATAACAGAGACAGAACCCCTCAAATAACAGGGACAGAACCCCCGAATAACAGAGAGAGAACCCCCCAAATAACAGAGAGAACCCCCCAAAAACAGAACCAGAACCCTCCAAATAACAGAGCCAGAACCCCCCAAATAGCAGAGAGAGAAACCCCAAATAACAGAACCAGAACCCCCAAAAAGCAAAGTCAAAACCCCCAAATAACAGAACCAGAACCCCCAAAAAGCAAAGTCAAAACCCCCAAATAACAGAACCAGAACCCCCCGACTGCCCCAAAGCCAAATCTGCTGCCCCAGGCAGGGCCCAGGTTCCACCTTCACCTGGGACCCCAAACAAGGACCAGGTTCAATCCCAAATCCCCACACAAATTCAGGTTCAATCCCAAATCCCCACACAAATTCAGGTTCAATCCCAAATCCCCACACAAATTCAGGTTCAATCCCAAATCCTCACACAAATTCAGGTTCAATCCCAAATCCCCACACAAATTCAGGTTCAATCCCAAATCCCCACACAAATTCAGGTTCAATCCCAAATCCCCACACAAATTCAGGTTCAATCCCAAATCCCCACACAAATTCAGGTTCAATCCCAAATCCCCACACAAATTCAGGTTCAATCCCAAATCCCCACACAAATTCAGGTTCAATCCCAAATCCTCACACAAATTCAGGCTCAATCCCAAATCCCCACACAAATTCAGGCTCAATCCCAAATCCCCACCTGGGAACCCACACAAGGACCAGATTTAATCTGAAATTCCTACCCAGGACCAGGTTCAATCCCAAAACCCCACCCAGGACCCCAAAATCCCTCCCTGGGACCCCGAGAACATTCCCAAAGTCCGTTTGAACATTCCCAAGTGCATTTGAACATCCCCAAAGCCCGTTTGAACATCCCCAAGCCCATTTGAACATCCCCAAGTGCATTTGAACATCCTCACACAAATTCACGTTCGAATCCGAAATCCCCACACAAGTCCAGGCTCAATCCCAAATCCCCACACAAGTCCATTTGAACATCCCCAAGTCCATTTGAACATCCCCAAGTCCATTTGAACATTCCCCAAGTCCATTTGAACATTCCCAAAGTCCATTTGAACATCCCCAAGTGCATTTGAACATCCCCAAGTCCATTTGAACATCCCCAAGTCCTCACTCAAATTCAGGCTCAATCCCAAATCCTCACACAAATTCAGGCTCAATCCCAAATCCTCACACAAATTCAGGCTCAATCCCAAATCCCCACACAAATTCAGGCTCAATCCCAAATCCCCACCTGGGAACCCACACAAGGACCAGATTTAATCTGAACATTCCCCAAGTCCATTTGAACATCCCCAAGTCCGTTTGAACATTCCCAAAGCCCATTTGAACATCCCCAAAGCCCGTTTGAACATCCCCAAGTCCATTTGAACATCCCCAAGTGCATTTGAACATCCCCAAGTGCATTTGAACATTCCCAAAGCCCATTTGAACATCCCCAAGTGCATTTGAACATTCCCAAAGTCCATTTGAACATTCCCAAAGTCCATTTGAACATCCCCAAGTGCATTTGAACATTCCCAAAGTCCATTTGAACATCCCCAAGTCCATTTGAACATCCCCAAGTGCATTTCTGCCCTGCTGACGGGTTAAAAATAGAAACCACCATCATCATTATTATTATTATTGTCCTGCGAGCAAATATAGAAAGATCACATCCTCCCTTTGCTGAGAAACGACCCAGCAGGGACCTCCTGGAGCAGAGCTCTCTATTTTGGGAGCGGGGAACTTGGGAATTTCGAGCAGAACCCCGAAATTTGAGATGTTGACGCACTGCAGAGTGAAACACGCGTGGAAAATTCGCCTTCCCCCTCCTCTCCCGGCTCCCCCGGGGTGTTTTGTTTTTTTTTTTTGTTCAGGATTTCGGGCTCGGGGAGGGTGCTGGGGCTTGCACGGCGCTCCCAGCGCTGCCCCGGTGCTGCCCTGGCAGGTGGGAACGGCCCCGACGCAGTTTGGGAATGCTCCTGTCACCACTGGCAGGAAAATCCCGTCCCTGCTCTGCTTCCCGAAGCTCCGAGCTCCAGGAACAGTCCTGGCCCAAAAGCAGCTCCAAGGGTTCCCCCTAAAGGGAAGAGCCCAGGGCAGGGCAGGGCTGAGCCCCCCCGACCCCTCCCCTGCTCCCATTCCCTGTTCCCGTCCCTATTCCTGTTCCCATTCCCTGTTCCTGTTCCCATTCCCTGTTCCCGTCCCTTGTCCCTGTTCCCATTCCCTGTTCCTGTTCCCATCCCCTTTTCCTGCTCCCATTCCCTGTTCCCGTCCCTATTCCTGTTCCCATCCCCTTTTCCTGCTCCCATTCCCTGTTCCCATTCCCTGTTCCCGCTCCCATTCCCTGTTCCCATCCCCTATTCCTGTTCCCATTCCCTGTTCCCGTCCCTTGTCCCTGTTCCCATTCCCTGTTCCTGTTCCCACTCCCTTTTCCTGCTCCCATTCCCTGTTCCTGTTCCCATCCCCTGTTCCTGTTCCCACTCCCTTTTCCTGCTCCCATTCCCTGTTCCCGTCCCCTTTTCCTGCTCCTGACCCCTTTCCCTGCTCCCATTCCCCGTTCCCATCCCCTTCCCATTTTCCTTCTCCCATCCCCTTCCTCTTCTCCCGACCCCATCCCCTGCTCCCTTCCCTTTTCCTGCTCCCATCCTTTTCCCTGTTCCCATCCCCTGTCCCTGCTCCCCTTTCCCTTCTCCCGATCCCATTCCCTGTTCCCATCCCTCTCCCCTTCTCCCATTCCCTGTCCCTACTCCCATCCCCTTTTCCTTCTCCCATCCCCTTCCCCTTTTCCTGACCCCATCCCCTGCTCCCTTCCCTTTTCCTGCTCCCATCCCTTGTCCCTGTTCCCATCCCCTATTCCTGTCCCCTTTTCCTGCTCCTGACCCCATCCCCTGCTCCCCTTTCCCTTCTCCCGATCCCTTTCCCTGTTCCCATCCCTTTCCCCTTCTCCCATTCCCTGTTCCCATTCCCTGTCCCTGTTCCCATTCCCTGTCCCTACTCCCCTCCCCTTTTCCTGCTCCAATCCCCTTCCCCTTTCCCTTTTCCCATCCCCTTTTCCCTTTCCCTTTTCCCATCCCCTTCCCCTTTTCCTGACCCCATCCCCTGCTCCCTTCCCTTTTCCTGCTCCCATCCCTTGTCCCTGTTCCCATCCCCTGTCCCTACTCCCCTCCCCTTTTCCTGCTCCAATCTCCTTCCCCTTTCCCTTTTCCCATCCCCTTTTCCCTTTTCCTGACCCCCTCCCCTGCTGGCTCCGGAGGGTTGGGATCCTCAGCCTAAACCCGGTTTTTGGGAAGCGAAGATTCCTGCCCAAGCCCGGCCTTTCCGCGAGTGTTTGCGCTCCCACCCAGCTGGGACCCGGCCCCAGCTCCAGCCTCAATATTCCTCAGAAAAAAATTCCCCGGGAGAGGACAGGAATGCGGCAGGGTCACATCCAGCTGTGCAAGGGAGGGGAAAATCCACGGGGGAGGGTCCCCGGATCCCAAATCAAATCAATTCCGAACCCAAATTCTGCCCCACAGCACCCAGGGACCGCTCCCATCCCAAATCAAATCAATTCCGAACCCAAATTCTGCCCCACAGCACCCAGGGACCGCTCCCATCCCAAATCAAATCAATTCCGAACCCAAATTCTGCTCCACAGCACCCAGAAACTGCTCCTATCCCAAATCAAATCAATCCGAACCCAAATTCTGCTCCACAGCACCCAGAAACTGCTCCTATCCCAAATCAAATCAATCCGAACCCAAATTCTGCTCCACAGCACCCAGAAACTGCTCCTATCCCAAATCAAATCAATCCGAACCCAAATTCTGCCCCACAGCACCCAGGGACCGCTCCCATCCCAAACCAAATCAATTCCGAACCCAAATTCTGCCCCACAGCACCCAGGGACCGCTCCCATCCCAAACCGAATCAATTCCGAACCCAAACTCTGCCCCACAGCACCCAGGGACCGCTCCCATCCCAAACCGAACCTTCAGGAGCGGCCTGGGAGGGGCTGGGGTGGAAAGGTCACTCCAGCATCCCAAAATCTCCCCCCCGAGGCCACCAAACCCCCCCGGGATGGGGGGGGGCAGGGAACGCACAGAGCATCACTCACTGCACCCCCTCCCCTCCCCTCCTCCCCAAAACAAAACACACCCAAAAAAAAAAAAAAAAAAACCAACAAAAAAAACCAGCTCGGGAAAAACGCGAGAGCGACTCCACAACAATTCCCGGGGGGAGGCTGCTCTGCCCCATCCCCTCATCCCCTCCCTCCACCGGAGCCCCTCGGTGATCCCGGGCCAGGTGCCCCCGGGGCCATTCCCTCCTTGCATTCCCTGCACATCCCAGCTGGCATTTCAGCATTTCAGCATTTCAGCATTTCAGCGTTTCAGCATTTCAGCATTTCGGCATTTCAGCCCCCAGCCAGCGCCAGATTTCTGCGTGCTGAGCCAATGCACTTGGAAATACATGACGACTTCAGCAGATTAATTGGAAACACAGCCTGGGTGTTGCAATCCCAGGAACGGCTCCAATTTCAGGAACAAATGTTTTCATAGAATCACAGAGTATTCAGAGTGGGAAGGGACCCACAAAAATCATCCACTCCAAGCCCTGGCCTTGCACAGACACCCCAAAATCCCACCCTGAGCATCCCTGGGAGCGCTGTATAAATGTTCCTCCCCCCTTGAGAATTTGGCATAACTTCACCAATTTGCTGAACATTTCCAGCTAAACTGGGAATTTTCCAGTTTCCAGGCTGCACTCACACCTGGGATTACTCTTTTAATGTGGTGTGTTCCAATTAAAAACCTTCTCAAGAAGATTTAAGGCACGCCACAGAAGAAGAAGCAAGAAGAACAATTTTAGTTTGCTCCGTAAATCTCTTAAAACCTCGCGGGTTTTGAGCATCCCAGGGCTCCTCTCAAAACCAGACCCAAACTTTCCCCCCAAGATCCTGAAAACCCACCAGGGCTGGCAGAGGGATGATGATGATGGAGGATGGAAACCATTCCTGCTTCCAAATTTTCCTCCACAGCAAAACCTCTCCCCTTGCAGGGCTTTCAGCATCAGCCGTTTTTCCTCTGCTCCTTTTCTCTGCTCATCCCTCTTTGCTGCCGACCTCTGCAACCCTTCAGGGGCTCGACCTGACGATGTTGGAGATCTTTTCCGACCTCCACAATTCCATGATTCCCCCCCTTGCTGCCAGAACTGAAAACTGAAAACCCCTCTGGTGGTCGTGCTGTGGTTTCTGGAGCTCAGGGTGACAAGGGAAGGAGAAAATCTGGTCCATCCACCCTCAGAGCCTGGCAGGGAGCTCTGCTCTGGCATCCCAGGGCTCCTGAAACCCAAAAAAAAAAAAAAAAAAAACCAACAACTGTGTGGGATGTGGAAAGGGCCTGTGGCTGCTGCTGGAGGGCAAAGGAGGAGCTGGGAGCACCCGAGGGTGGGAGACAGCAAAGAGGGGGGAGCTGGAGAGAGGGAGGGAGGGATGGGAGCTGGAGGGAGGGATGGGAGCTGGAGAGAGGGAGGGATGGGATGGGAACTGGAGAGAGGGATGGGAACTGGAGAGAGGGATGGGAACTGGAGAGAGGGATGGGAACTGGAGAGAGGGATGGGAACTGGAGAGAGGGAGGGATGGGAGCTGGAGGGAGGGATGGGAGCTGGAGAGAGGGATGGGAGCTGGAGAGAGGGATGGGAGCTGGATGGGATCTGGAGGGATGGGAGCTGGAGAGAGGGATGGATGGGATCTGGAGGAAGGGAGGGATAGATCTGGAGAGAGGGAGGGATGGGATCTGGAGGGAAGGATGGATGGGATCTGGAGAGAGGGAGGGATAGATGGGATCTGGATGGGATCTGGAGGAGCTCTGGAGGGAGGGAGGGATGGGATCTGGAGAGAGGGAGGGATGGGATCTGGAGGGGCTCTGGAGGGATGGATGGGATCTGGAGGAGCTCTGGAGGGAGGGAGGGATGGGAACTGGAGGGTCTCTGGAGGGAGGGATGGGATCTGGAGGGAAGGAGGGAGGGATGGATGGGATCTGGAGGGATGGATGGGATCTGGAGGGGCTCTGGAGGGAGGGATGGGATCTGGAGGGGATCTGGAGGGATGGATGGGATCTGGAGGGGCTCTGGTGGGAGGGATGGGATCTGGAGGGGCTCTGGAGGGAGGGATGGGATCTGGAGGGGCTCTGGAGGGATGGATGGGATCTGGATGGGATCTGGAGGGGCTCTGGAGGGAGGGATGAGCTCTAAAGGGGCTCTGGCTGCTTCCCCAGACCCCCGCGGCTGCTGCACACACAGGACAAGGTGAATTCCTGCTTTGGCAGAGCTGGGAGGGTCTGGAACGAGCCCCTGCCTCGATTCCAGCGAGATAAAACACTTTTTGGATGTTCCCAGAGAGCTGCACCTCCTCTCCAGCTGTTTGGCCGCCCCTCTCAGCCCCAGCCCTGCCAGAGCTGGAGCCCGAGCCAGGAGGAGCAGCCCAGGCTGCACAAACCCTCCCCGGAGCCCCCCCTGCCCCAGTCCAGGCTTAAATCCACACACCCAGCCCCAAACACGACTCCTTTCTTAGCCTTTGCCTCACGGAGTTTGGGTTTGTTTTTTTTTTCCTGCACGAAATCCACAATTCCCAGCCAGAATTTGGGGTGTGATTCCTCCTCCCTGCCATGAAGTCAAGCTAAATCAGAGCGTTCCTGCCGTTAATTTGGATCATCAGACAAAATAAAAACCAGCGGGTTTTGTGATGAGATTTGGGAGCTTTGCTCATCTCGGGGATTTTTCTTTGGGGTGTCCCCACGCCCGTGACTGCGAGATCCATGGGTTGATGTTGAGCACATCAAAAAAAAAAATGCCCAGACTGGGAATGAGAATTCCCCTCCGAGCTGGGCTGTGGGGTCAGCCTGGACAGGGGCAGAGCCGGGGCCAAGGCTCATCTCGCATTCCCAGGGTCAGGAATGTGCGAGAGCTGCAGCGAGGGGATGAGCACAGAAGGAGCCACGTGGACAGAGGGAAATGAGGCCGGGATCTGCCCCAGCCTCCCCCCCTGCAAATCCGGGAGATCCGGGAGGAGCACGCACGGCCCCCAGCGCACGCCCCCAGCTCCACAAATCCTTCGGCAAGTTCCTCTGGCCCTCCTCCAGATGTGCCAGCACCTCGTCCCACAGCCGGAGCCCCTCCCGGGCACACCCTGCGCCCTCCTGGCACATCCCAGACACGTCCACGTGGGGCTGGGCCGGTTCTGCCTGTGCTGGATCCCAAATCCTGCCCCAGTTCCAGCACCCAGCTCTCACCCCACTGATCCAGCTGTGCTGGATCCCAAATCCTGCCCCAGTTCCAGCACCCAGCCCTCACCCCACTGATCCAGCTGTGCTGGATCCCAAATCCCCCCCAGTTCCAGCACCCAGCCCTCACCCCACTGATCCAGCTGTGCTGGATCCCAAATCCTGCCCCAGTTCCAGCACCCAGCCCTCACCCCACTGATCCAGCTGTGCTCCTCCCCTGTTCCGGCACCCAGCTCTCACCCCACTGATCCAGCTGTGCTGGAACCCAAATCCTGCCCCAGTTCCAGCCCCCAGCCCTCACCCCACTGATCCAGCTGTGCTGGAACCCAAATCCCGGCCTGTTCCAGCCCCCAGCCCTCACCCCACTGATCCAGCTGTGCTCCTCCCCTGTTCCGGCACCCAGCCCTCACCCCACTGATCCAGCTGTGCTCCTCCCCTATTCCAGCCCCCAGCCCTCACCCCACTGATCCAGCTGTGCTGGAACCCAAATCCCGGCCTGTTCCAGCCCCCAGCCCTCACCCCACTGATCCAGCTGTGCTCTCCCCCTGTTCCAGCCCCCAGCCCTCACCCCAGTGACCCAGCCCAGCCCCAGCTGGGACAGAGGCTCCACCCAGGCACAGTTGCTGTGACAGAAACCCCAAGAATGCAGCAGGGTCCCACCAAGGCAAGAACAATTCCAGACCCTCCCAGCTCCCGACGGAGTCTCAGGGGTTCGTCATCGGCGCTGATGCAGATCCACACCCCAGAGCACAGACAGGATCCCCGTGACCCTACAGGAGCTCTGGGACCCTACAGGATCCCCGTGACCCTACAGGATCCCTGGGACCCTACAGGATCCCTGGGACCCTACAGGAGCTCTGGGACCCCACAGGATCCCTGGGATCCTACAGGATCCCTGGGACCCTACAGGAGCTCTGGGACCCCACAGGATCCCTGGGACCCTACAGGAGCTCTGGGACCCCACAGGATCCCTGGGATCCTACAGGATCCCTGTGTCCCTAAAGGATCCCTGTGACCCCACAGGATCCCTGTGACCCCATTGGTGCTCTCAGCCTACAGAATCCCTGTGTCCCTAAAGGAGCCCTGTGACCCTACAGGATCCCCGTGACCCCACAGGATCCCTGTGACCCCATTGGTGCTCTCACCCTACAGGATCTCTGTGACCCTAAAGGATCCCTGGGACCCTACAGGATCCCTGTGTCCCTATATCAGCTCCGTGTCCCTATAGGAGTTCTGTGCCCCTATATCAGCTCTATGACCCTATATCAGCTCTGTGTCCCTATATCAGCTCTCACCCTATAGCAGCTCTGTGTCCCTATAAGATCCCTGTGTCCCTATAGGAATTCTGTGTCCCTACAAGATCCCTGTGTCCCTATATCAGCTCTGTGTCCCTACAAGATCCCTGTGTCCCTATATCAGCTCTGTGTCCCTATATCAGCTCTCACCCTATAGCAGCTCTGTGTCCCTATAGGAGTTCTGTGTCCCTATAGGAGTTCTGTGCCCCTATATCAGCTCTGTGTCCCTATAGGAGTTCTGTGCCCCTATATCAGCTCTATGACCCTATATCAGCTCTGTGTCCCTATATCAGCTCTCACCCTATAGCAGCTCTGTGTCCCTATAGGAATTCTGTGTCCCTACAAGATCCCTGTGTCCCTATAGGAATTCTGTGTCCCTACAAGATCCCTGTGTCCCTATAGGAATTCTGTGTCCCTACAAGATCACTGTGTCCCTATAGGAATTCTGTGTCCCTACAAGATCCCTGTGTCCCTATATCAGCTCTGTGTCCCTATAGGAGTTCTGTGCCCCTGTATCAGCTCTCCTCTGTAGGGCTCCTCTGGCAGAGCTCTGCTCACAGCCTCGGGTCCAGCCTTAGGCTCAGCTCTGAGGGAAAGCTCGGCTTTGGAAAGGCTGAGCTCTCTGCGATGCCGCCCGGGGGATGTTGAGGTTTTGGTCATGCCCGGCGGTTTCCAGGGGGACGAGGTGGAGGGACCAGGCTGCTTTGGGATGCTGTGACCCCCCTCCCCTTCCTGTCCCTCCCCCCCAGCCCCGAGCCCTTCTGCTCTCACAGTTCCTGCAATTCCTGGCCCTGGGCTTCCAGGCTTCCTCCACCATCTGGGCTCCATTTAGGGGAGCTGATGTTTTTCACAGGGCTGTAATCTAAACTTTGGGATTGAGTTTACATCTCACATACCAACGTCTCACCACCGGCTCTGGCGGCTGCCAGCCCTGAGCCAGCAGCTCTGGGTACCTGGGAACAGTGCAGGGATCCCAAATCAGGGATCCCAAATCAGGGATCCCAAATCGGGGATCCCAAATCGGGGATCTCAAATCAGAGATCCCAAATCAGAGATCCCAAATAGGGGATCCCAAATCAGAGATCCCAAATCGGGGATCTCAAATCAGAGATCCCAAATCGGGGATCCCAAATCAGAGATCCCAAATCACAGATCCCAAATCACAGATCCCAAATCAGGGATCTCAAACTGGGGATCCCAAATCATAGATCCCAAATCGGGAATCCCAAATTAGGGACCCACCCTCAAGCCACCTCTGGATCTCAGGCACTGCCACTGCCAGAGCCCAGCAAGCCAAGATTCCATTATTATTTAGTTATTATTCTGTGACTATTATAATTCTGTGACTTTTATTATTTGGTTATTATTCTGTGATTATTATTATTATTATTTTCTTATTCTTTTCCTTATTCTTATTTTTATCCTCATTCTTATTCTTATTCTTATCCTTATTCTTATCCTTGTCCTTATTCTTATTCTTTTTCTTATTTTTTCTTATCCTTTTTCTTATCCTTATTCTTATTCTTATTCTCATCCTTGTCCTTATTCTTATCCTTGTCCTTATTTTTATTCTTATTCTTATCTTTGTCCTTATTCTTATCCTCATTCTTTTTCTTATCCTTTTTCTTTTTCTTATCCTTTTTCTTATTCTTATCCTTGTCCTTATTCTTATCCTTGTCCTTATCCTTGTCCTTATTCTTATCCTCATTCTTTTTCTTATCCTTTTTCTTTTTCTTATCCTTTTTCTTATTCTTATCCTTGTCCTTATTCTTATCCTTATTCTTTTTCTTATCCTTTTTCTTATTCTTATCCTTATTCTTATCCTCATTAATATAATTCCCCCCAGGTACCCCCAAACCCCCAGAGCCCCCCCAGCCTTCCTCCACCCTCCTCATCCTCTGCAGGGCGGGCAGAGCTGCAGGCATTGTCCAGAGGCAGCCAAGGCGGCTCGATCCCAGCAATCCACGAGGCTCAGCCAAACCCAAAAAATAACATTTTCATACTCTGACTTTTCAGGCAGGATTTAGTCATTTGTGGACACGAGGCCTTGGCTGCCTCTGCTCACCTACCCCAGCCTGGGGCTGTTTGTGAGGCAGAGGACTGGAAGGAGAGGGGAGATTTTGTGGTTTAATCCAGGTGAAAAATTCCTGCTCTGGCGGGGAAGGGGGAGATTCAGCATCCCTGCACTGCCAGGAGGAGTCACAACCATCCCACCCCCACAACCAAACCCAGCAGGATTTCTGCCCCGTCCACATAAAAATGGCTAAAAAATGAGTTTGGGGCAGAGGAGCCAAGCCCTGGGCTGGGCACGCTGGGGGTAAAAGGCAGAGGAGGGGATGAGAAAAGCAAATTCCACCCCAGCCTTGTGGGGCTGTGCAGGTCCTGTGGGATCAGCCCAGCACGGGGAACTGCCAGGGAGAAGGGAAGGGGGATGGATCCAGGAAAAAGGGATGGGGGGATGGATCCAGGAAAAAGGGATGGGGGGATGGATCCAGGAAAAAGGGATAGGGGGATGGATCCAGAAGGGATGGAGGGGATGGATCCAGAAGGGAAGGGAAGGGAAGGAGGGGATGGATCCAGAAGGGAAGGGAAGGGAAGGGGGGATGGATCCAGAAGGGGAAAGGGGGATGGATCCAGAAGGGGAAAGGGGGATGGATCCAGAAGGGAAGGGGGGGATGGATCCAGAAGGGAAGGGGGGGATGGATCCAGAAGGGAAGGGGGGATGGATCCAGAAGGGAAGGGGGGGATGGATCCAGAAGGGAAGGGGGATGGATCCAGAAGGGAAGGGGGGATGGATCCAGAAGGGAAGGGGGGATGGATCCAGAAGGGAAGGGGGATGGATCCAGAAGGGATGGGGGGATGGATCCAGAAGGGAAGGGGGGATGGATCCAGAAGGGAAGGGGGGATGGATCCAGGAAAAAGGGATGGGGGGATGGATCCAGAAGGGATGGGGGGATGGATCCAGAAGGGAAGGGGGGATGGATCCAGAAGGGAAGGGGGGATGGATCCAGAAGGGAAGGGGGGATGGATCCAGAAGGGGAGGGGGATGGATCCAGGCCCCAGGATATCCCTCAGGAACCCTCCATGCCCAGGATCCAGCACAAGCTCTGGTCAACTCCTCACCTTTGTGTGGGATCCAAACTTCCCAAGGCTTTATCTGCTGTCCCCTCCCTCCCCCCACGTTTGTTCTTAAACCAACTCTGGCCACTTCTCTGCAAATCCTGCCTCTTATCCCAGCAAAGCCACACCACAGCTCCTGAGTGCCACGCTGTCCCACGGGATGGCAGGAGCTCATCCCCACACACCCTGTCTGCCTTCAGAGCTCATCCACCATGAGATCCCACCACGACCAGGATCCCACCACCATGAGGGTCTCACTGCAATGAAGATCCCACCATGACGTGGATCCCACCATGACGTGGATCCCATCACCACGAGGATCTCACCACAGTGAGAATCCAACCACAACCGGGATCCCACCACGATGAGGATCTCACTACAGTGTGGATCCCACCACAGCCAGGACCCCACCATGACCAGGATCTCACCACAGTGAGGATCCCACCATGACCACGATCCCACCATGACCACGATCCCACCACAATGAGGATCTCGCTACAATGTGGATCCCACCAGGATGAGGATCCCACCATGAGCAGGATCCCACCACAATGTGGGTCCCACCATGACCAGGATCCCACCAGGATGAGGATCCCACCACGAGCATGATCCCACCACAATGTGGGTCCCACCATGACCAGGATCCCACCAGGACGAGGAGCTCACCACCACAAGGAACCCACCACAATCAGGATCCCACCAGGATGAGGATCCCATCACCATGAAGATCCCACCACTACCAGCATCCCACCATGATGAGGATGATGAGGATGTCACCACAATGTGGATCCCACCACAATGAGGATCCCATCAAAACCAGGACCCCACCAGGATGAGGATCCCACAACCACGAGGATCCCATCACCACGAGGATCCCATCACGACCAGGATCCCACCACAACCACGAGGATCCCACCACAACGGGGATCCCACCACGACCAGGATCCCATCACCACCAGGATCCCACCAGGATGAGGATGTCACCACAGTGAGGATCCCATCAAAACCAGGACCCCACCAGGATAAGGATCCCACAACCACGAGGATCCCATCACCACGAGGATCCCACCACGACCGGGATCCCACCACGACACTTCTGCATTTTCACCCAAAGCATCCACGGGGCTGAAGCAGCCGAGTTTTTATGGCGAGGGAACCATCCCAGAGCTTCCTAAGCCAACGTGGGACAGAGCTCGGAGACACAGCCAGGAATCCCTGAGACAATCCAGGAGCAGCAGCACAAACCCATTCAGGCCATCCAAGTGCCCTGCAGGCACTGCAGCAGAAGTTGCACAGCTGTCCCGGGCTGGGAAGGACAGATAAGGCTCAAATGATTCATTCAGTGCAAACTTTTATTTGTTCTTGCTAACCCAGAGGAGCCAGCAGCTGCTAATGCTAAACTGGGCTGGCTCCCAAGCGCAGACAAAGGCCTGCAAAAATGGCTTTAAGGAGGAACTGACTGCTCAAAAAAAAAGCAATCCTAGAAGAGGGAGTTAGAAAGAGGGAGTGCAGCGCGGCGCAGGAGGAAGAGGAAGCCGGAGAGCACCTAAAAATAAATTTTAAAAAAAGCAGCGAGGCGCAGGACAAAGGCCCCGAGCGCACGTGACCGTTCCCCGCAGCGCAGGCAGGATGCGAGCTCGGAACACAACAATCCCAACCCAGCAACCCCACGGAGAGAGCCCCAAACGCCTCCCAGCTCAGCCAAAGCCACCACCAGCACCTTCCCCACCCAGGATGGGCTTTTTTTTTTTTTTTTCCCCACTCCCCCGTGCCATAAATCCTCCAGGTGCGGGATGCTGTCTGTGCCCCTCGCTCCGGGGTGGGATTGCACCTAACAGGGCAAGGCTGGAGTTAGAAGAGCTGAAAATGTGAAAGGAGTCTGGGAAATGAGGTTCATCTTTAAAAACAGCCTCAAAAGTAGCCAAAGTCCTGTGGAAGCACCACGCAGGGGCTGCCCTGCATCCCCCGGGCTGTGCCTTCACCAGATCTGAGCAGGGTTTGCTCTGAACCAGCCAGAAAATGCAGCAGCCGAAGGAGCCCGGCCTGTGCCTGCAGCTGCAGCTCCTGTCCCGGGGCTCCAAGGCTGCAGAACGACCCCAGCGGGGACCCTCCTGCAGGACATCGACCCTCAGGGTCCCGAGCCTGCCCTGCTGGTGGCCACCAACCCTCAGTGCCCCGAGGATTCCACCACCACGAGGATCCTACCACAGGCAGGATCCACCAGGATGAGGATCTCACCACAATGAGGGTCCCATCACAACGAGGATCATCCACCCCTCAACGCCCAGAGCCTGTCTTGCTGGTGGCCACCACCCCTCAGTGCCCAGAGCCTGCCCTGCTGGTGGCCACCAACCCTCAGTGCCCAGAGCCTGCCCTGCTGGTGGCCACCACCCCTCAGTGCCCAGAGCCTGCCCTGCTGGTGGCCACCAACCCTCAGTGCCCAGAGCCTGCCCTGCTGGTGGCCACCAACCATCAGGGTCCCGAGCCTGCCCTGCTGGTGGCCACCAACCCTCAATGCTCAGAGCCTGTCGTGATGGTGGCCACCACCCCTCAGTGTCCTGATCCTGCCCTGCTGGTGGCCACCAACCCTCAGGGTCCCGAGCCTGCCCTGCTGGTGGCCACCACCCCTCAGTGTCCTGATCCTGCCCTGCTGGTGGCCACCAACCCTCAGTGTCCTGATCCTGCCCTGCTGGTGGCCACCACCCCTCCCTGCCCCTCTCTGGTCGTGCCCCCCCGACCCTGCGGGATCCCCACCCCACCCCAGGAGCGAGCCCCGCGTTCCCTCCCCGTGTTTATCCCGCAGGATTTTCCCCGCTCTCCTTCCCGCAGCCCCGCAGGGAAGGAACAAACCCTCAGGGCAGGGAGCGGCACTTACAGGACGGGCTGAACATCACCGAGATCTCCAGCCCCGAGAGCATCCAGAGAGTTCCGCTGCCGGGAAGCCGCGGCTCCGCATCCCACATTCACTTCTGCTTCATCCCTGCCTCCCACCTCATCCTCGGAGCGGCATCCGAGCCGTGCCGAGCTGGGTCAGGCACAACCGAGGCCACGGAAAAGTTTCTCAGAATTGACTCATCCCGTCCCGGAGCGCTCCGGGATTATTTCATCCCCGCACAACCGAGGTGGGGAGTGGGGCTGGGGGGGGGGTCTCAAAACCCGCAGGCGAGCTGGGCTGTGCCCACTCCGACCCTCCGGAGCCACCCTGGGCCAGTGGCAGCAGCAGCCGCTCGCCTCTGGTGCTCACGCCGAGGTCCCTGAGCTCATGACTGAGCAACGCCGGCGAGCCAAGAATAGAGAGAGCTTGAAGTGAAACCTCCCGGGATTGGCAGCTATTTCGGGCGCGCTCAGCCGCCGGGGCTGCGTGACATAAGAGGATATAAAAGAGGAAACTCTGCACAACAACTCTCACCTCGCCGAGACACACTCGGGGAGAAGCAGGTAGGGCTACCTTAGGGCGAGCTCAACGCTGTGACGGCCACCGAGGCCACCCCTGCTCCTCCCGACCCCAAATTCTCGGCACATCGGGACCCCCCCCCAAGGACCAAAAAGCCCCGAGCATGGCCGGGGTTGAACCCTGGTAGTGCAGAGCTGCAGCCCAGTAGCCCAGTGTGGCTTCTCCGTGCTGGGATGTGGCCAAACCCCAACGCAAACCCGCTCAGCCCACGTGGAGCTGAGCCTGTCGCCACAGGTTCAGCCTGCCCAGGCACCTCCGAGGAGCAGGAATGGATGAGATCCCGCTGGAATTGCAGAGATCCCGCTGGAATTGCAGAGATCCCGCTGGAATTGCAGAAATTCTGCTGGAATCGCAGAGATCCCGCTGGAATTGCAGAAATTCTGCTGGAATCGCAGAGATCCCGCTGGAATTGCAGAAATTCTGCTGGAATTGCAGAAATCCCGCTGGAATTGCTGAGACCCTGCTGGAATTGCAGAGATCCCGCTGGAATTGCAGAAATTCTGCTGGAATCGCAGAGATCCCGCTGGAATTGCTGAGATCCCGCTGTGGCCAAGGGAACCTCAAAGGGAGCCAACAGCATCGAGACAACCAGAGCACCCTCAAAACCCAAAGTCTAAAACCCAAAGTCTAAAGCCCAAAATCCAAAGCTCAAAGTCCAAAGCTCGAAACCCAAATATCAAAGCCCAAAGTCCAAAGCCCAAAACCCACAGCCCAAAGTCCAAAACTCAAAGTCCAAAGCTCAAAACTCCAAGTCCAAAACCCAAAGCCCAAAATCCAAAACCCAAAGTCCAAAGCCCAAAACCCAAAGCCCAAACCTCAAAATCCAAAACCCAAAGTCCAAAGCCCAGCTCTGCCCCAGCAGCCCCTCACAGCTCCAAGCTCAGCCCAGCCCTGGAAGGAAAGGCTGGGATTGCACCCAGCCACCACATGTGGGGAGGAAAGATCTGCTCCTGGTTAACAACCAGCATCAAAACTAACACGGGGAAATTTAAATGGCAATTCTGGAATTGCGTTTGATTTGAACCCTTAGATACTGGGAAAACAAATGCAATTTGCAGTTTCTGGAGATCAAAGCCAGCACCTGAAAGCAGTCCCTGCCAGCTCACAGCGTGTCCACCCTGTCAGCAGCTGCATTTGAATACTCGTGATGCCAGCGTGCTCTGCCTGCTCACTCACAGCCCAGAAATTTGCTTTCTCCTGGGTGTTTGGGCAGGACTAAGTCACCAGCAGGGTTAATTAGGAGGAAATTCCTCCCTGTGAGGGTGGGGAGCCCCAGAGAAGCTGTGGGTGCCCCTGGATCCCTGGAAGTGTCCAAGGCCAGGTTGGGCAGGGTTTGGAGCAACCTGGGACAGGGGAAAGTGTCCCTGCCATGGCAGGGCTGGCACTGGATGGGATTGAAGGTCCCTTCCCACCCAAACCATCCCAAACAGAATTTCCCAAACAGTTTCGTCTGTTTTAAAAACACCCCCCCCCCCCCCAAAATTTACCCAGGGCACGAGGGGAGGGGGGGGGGACAGGGCACCTCTGATCCCATCCCCCATGCAGACAGTGACACCCAGCTGAGGCCTCCCAGTTAAACCCCGACCCCAAAGGCTGCACAAACCATCCCAGGGCACAGATCTGCTTCATGGGCAGTTCCATTATCCCAGCACTGCTGTCCCCGTGCCAGCAGGGGACAGGAGCCAGACAAACCCTGCGATTGTCCCTCGGCACGGGGACCCTCCCTGGGGCTGGTGCCACCTCTGCTCTGCCTCCACCACAGCACAGAGGGGCTGGTGCAGCCTCGCAAGGAGGAAAAGGCCGAGGCAGGGCTGATCCTGAGCTCAGCAGAGGCTCCTGCATCCAGAAATTCTGTGGTGCCTCCATTGTGGGACAGCCAGGAGCCAACGCCACGCCAAGACCAGAGCTCCAAAAGTGACACACAGGGGACAGGAAGGACACGGCAAAAGCTGGGAGTGAGCAAGGAGGGAGCAGGGACAGCTCTGCTGGGAATATTCCCACTCAGGATAACCCAAACAGCTCCCCAGAATTGCTGAAGGCAGGAGCAGAACAGACAATTTCCACGTGGAAGTTGCGGCCCCAGGCTGTGTGTGAGAGTTCTCATCAGTGCATCGAGCCCTGGGCAAACCTGGGGAATTCACATCAGCCTCGAAGTTCAGGAAAGCGTGAAGGATGAAGGAAATGGAGAGAGCAATCCCGGCTGTGTCTCCAGCACTGCGAGGAAGTTCTCCACATTTTCTGTGCTGCCCGAGGCTCCCTTTACGCAACAGCAGCTTGTGAAAAAGCAGCTTCAGCATCAACAGCGTTCCCCTCCCTCGAATGAGGGATCCTCCTCCCATCGGGATCCTCCTCCCATCGGGATCCTCCTTCAATCAGCATCTTCCCTTCATCGGGATCCTCCTTCCATCGGGATCCTCCTCCCATCGGGATCCTCCTCCCATCGGGATCCTCCTCCCATCAGGGATCCTCCTCCCATCGGGATCCTCCTCCCATCGGGATCCTCCTTAAATCAGCATCTTCCCTTCATCGGGATCCTCCTCCCATCGGGATCCTCCTCCCAGTGGGATCCTCCTTCCATCGGGATCCTCCTTTGTTCAGGGATCCTCCTTCCTTCGGGATCCTCCATCCCTGAAGGCTCAGGAGCATCCCCAGAGAACTGATCCCAGCGCCACATCCTGGGAGAACTGCCCGGGAAAACTCCCTGGAGCTGAATTCACTTCCAGGACTCCAGGATGCTCCAGAGGCTCCCGGCACACTCCGCTTTCTTTCAGAGCAGCAAACGGCCCAAGTGAAACAGAGGAGAACCCAGGGAAACGCTGGGAGGACGTTTTGGGGTGACAGGGACACCCCACGGATGTAAAAATTCTCTCCATGAAGAGAAACGAGGCTCTCCCGGAGAGCAGTGGGAGCCTCCCGCAGTTCCCAGCTCTTCCCCCGGCTCTGTCCCTCTGTTCCCATCTCTGTTCCCACCTCTGGTCCCACTTTTCCAGCCCTGAGCCCTGAGCCCAGCTCCCAGCCCAGCAGGGTTTGTTTTGTCCTGGTGTGAGCCGTGTTTTGATCCAGCTCTGCAAATGCAGCCCTGGGCAAGAGCCAGCTCTGCCCTGGCAGCGCTCCTGCTCCTGGATCCCAACAGCTCCTGGGATAAATCCCGATGGATCCGGGCGTGGGGGGTGGCCCCGAGGAAAACCCCACAAACCCCACCCTGATTCTTCTTCCAGCACACCACACCTGGCCTTGAGACTGAAGTTTTTAAGTTGAGGAGACACGAACCCAAAGGTGGGGAGGGGTCAGATGTGGCCTCTGTGGGGCCGGGACCTCCATGGAGACCCACCCAGGGATGTCCCCTCCCTGCTGGGGTGACAGCACGGCACTGACTCAAGGCTCTTTCCTCAGCATCCTCGGGTATTGCCCAAGAGGTGACAGGGATGGTGACGGTGACAGTGACAGGGATGGTGACAGTGACAGGAATGGTGACAGTGACGGTGCAGAGATCCTGCTGTGGCCAAGGGAGCCTCAAAGGGAGCCAAAGCACCGAGGCAACCAGAGCACCCCCAAAACCCAAAACCCAAAGTCCAAAACCCAAAGTCCAAAGCCCAAAGTCCAAAATTCAAAATCCAAAACCCAAAACGCAGTCGAAAGCTCCAAGCCCAAAGTCTAAAACCCAAAATCCAAAGCCCAAAACCCAAAGTTTAAAACCCCACAGCCCAAAGCCCAAAACCCCAAAGTCCAAAACCCCAAAGTCCAAAACCCAAAACTCAAAACCCAAAGTCCAAAACCCCAAAGTCCAAAACCCAAAACTCAAAACCCAAAGTCCAAAACCCAAAACCCCAAATCCAAAGCCCAAAACCCACAGCTCAAAGCCCCACGGCTCTGCCACCTCAATCCCTCCTCCAGCCCCGCTCCCCCTCCAAGGTGAGGCTGGGAAATCTCCAAACTCACTCCAACAGGCACTTGGGCTCTGTTTGCTATTTTTAGTGCGACAAAAGGCTGGGCCAGTGCCACCCAGGCCTCCCAAACTCTGCCCAAACTCAAACCCGAGCGGCCGAATCCTGCTCGGAGCTGCCGGAATTCGGCGCATTCATTCAGAGTTAGCAACTGCTGCTATATCGGGAAGGCAGCTCCGAGGGAAGGCAGAGCTCTCCAGGACAGAGAAAGAAAACAAATCCCTCGCCTGCAGTCTGCTTCTCCTAAATTTCCTTGGCTCGGCTTAACAAAACCCGGGTTTTTCTGCTAAAAAAAAAAAAAAAACCAAAAAACTTTCGCAGCCCTGCACGCCCCTGAACTCTGGAAGCTTCATGACTCCATCACATCAAACAGCAAATGTGGCAACTCACAGCTTCCCTGAGCGACAGGATCGTCCCGAACAAAGCCGGGCACTGCCCTGCCCGTCGGGAAAGGAACCTGGAGCAGAGCAGGAGGCGAGCGTGGGGTGACCAGAAACAAACCCGGACTGTGACGGCACCAACAAAGGCGGGGAAACATCCCGGGGCTGCGGGGCTGCTCCCAGCGGAGCCTCCCCAGGGATTTTTAGGGCACTCAGAGCCGCAGGAAAGGACCAGGACCAGGTCGGGCAGGAGCCAGAGCTGCTGTCACAGAGCCCCCCCAGCCTGACACGAAGCCACTGAGGGCGGGCAGGACACTGGGACGTGTCCGTGTGTCCCCTCCCCAGCCCGGCAGGGACGCGGGAGGCAGCAGAGGAGCTGGTTTTAATGGGGAGAGCCCGAACGGGACGGATGCATTCCTGCCCTGGGGGAGCATAGCAAGGCAATGAGACACAGACAGCGGGGCGAGCACTCCAGGACTGACTCACCTCCCTCCTGAGCTGTCCCGGAGAGCAGCGACGGGGCTGGATGCAGATCAAAAGGTAATAAATCAGATCAGAACAACCCCGGCCTGATGTCTGAACCAGAGATGGAAGAGGAGATTTCGCCACCTCCCCTGCCGGAGTCGGGCAGCGGGGCAGAAGGAGCTGCCTCTCGTTCCGGAGCTTTGCCAACACACTTGTTTGTTTTTTCCCCTCCTCAAGGTCCCAGCTGTTAAATCCATGATTGCAGGATTTCCCAGACTCACTGAAAAAGCACGTATGCCATTGTGTCCCACTGCTGGAACAGGAAAAAGCCTGAAAATCCGAGCCACGGACTCCAAACACACAAGGTCTCCTTACAACTGACGTTCTCAAACCTCATTTTTCTTTCAACAGTTTCTAAATGGTTCAGAGCTTTGCAGCACTGCCTTTCAGCTTCCCCAGAATTGTTCCTACCCCCAGTGTCCCACGCTGGGGGAACTTTTTTTGGCATCAAAGCCGTCGATTGATGTGGCCACTCACATCCCTTGAAGCTCAGAGGATTTTTTTGAGCCCTGGTGGAAGCCGGGCCTTGACTCCAATGCTCACATTTGAACACAGAAACCGGGGCCGGTCACTCGTGCTGCAGCCACCCGAATTCCCCATCCCTCAGCACAAACCCAGGCCCTCAGTGGGAGGAGGACACGGAGTTTCTGGCTTTGAGAACACGGTGTCGCTCTGAAACGCCCCTGCCAGCTCAGAGCCGCCCAGGACAGCAGCCAGCACCCAGCCAAAGCCTCTCCCTGCCCCGGGGAGGTTCCCAATGAAGCCATTGAATAACTGCAGGAAAAGACACGCTCCCATGTGCCCGTCCACGCTCTCCTCCATCCCCGCTGTGCTGCCACAGGATGGGATTCCCCCTCGGAGCAGCCCCGACAGCGGGACCTGCCCCTTCCCAAAGGAAAAGTGGGATGGGTTCAGGAGCCTGCTCAGGCCAGGTGTGACCCCACTGCCGCTCCCTGCCGAGCTCCCAGCCCCACTGCTGCCATTTTCGTGCTCCCACTTCCTGCTCACATCATGCAGAGGGAGTAGGAAGTGCTGAAATCCTCCCTTGCAAACCAGGAAGAGCCTGAGCTCTCCTGAGAAAGGCTGAGATTTCAGGCTGGAACCCTCTGCAAACATCTGGCCAGAGGCATCGCATCCGGACCCACGCTCCCCATCCTCCCAGAGCTCTGTCTGCTGGAAAAAAACCACCAAAAAAAAAAACCACCCAAAACAACAACGGGGCAGGACCACTCACAGCTCATCCTGTGGGGAAAACACAGAATCCAAACCCTCCAGCCACTCGCTTCCCTCCCTCTCCCATGGGTGACACCTCGTGTGTCCTGCCCAAACCGAGTCCAGCACAGCCCACAGCTCCTCTGCAGGATTCTCCCGACATCCCATCACTCAGCAAAGCCTCCAGACCACAGATAACCGTGGAAAAAAGGGGTGGGAGGCTGTTTTTTGGGAGCCCAGGGATTGGCAGCACAAGGGCAAACCTTGGATGGTGCACAGATCTGTGGGCGGCTCTGTGCTTGGATCCGGGGGATTTGGGGCATCCACAGCTCCTTTCCCATGGATTTGGAGCATCTACAGCTCCTTTCCATGGATTTGGAGCATCTACAGCTCCTTTCCATGGATTTGGGGCACCCACAGCTCTTTTCCCAGGAGTTTGGGACATCCACAGCTCTTTTCCCATGGATTTGGAGCATCTACAGCTCCTTTCCATGGATTTGGGGCACCCACAGCTCTTTTCCCAGGAGTTTGGGACATCCACAGCTCATTTTGCAGGGATTTGGAGCATCCACAGCTCCTTTCCCAGAGGTTTGGGGCATCCACAGCTCTTTTTGCAGGGATTTGGAGCATCCACAGCTCCTTTCCCAGAGGTTTGGGGCATCCACAGCTCTTTTTGCAGGGATTTGGAGCATCCACAGCTCCTTTCCCAAGGATTTGGGATTTCCCAGCGCACATCCTTTTTCCACAAACTATTTGAGGAGAAAGAGAGAGGTGCCCTTGCAGCAAACGCACCAAGGGCAAACCCAGCAGTGCTGCTGCTCCTCTGCCCTTTTCCGAAGGGAAAAGCACAAAAACATCCCAGCAAAGCCCAGGCTCGGCTTTGCCACATCAGAGCACTCGCTCTCCCAGACAGCCACGGGGCCTCGCTGGACCCGGTGAGCCGGGACTAACAAGGCTGAGCCCTGTCCCTCAGCTCTGGCAGTTGGTCATGCTATGGGGTCACAGCCCCCTCCAATATGGGGTCACAGCTCCCTCCAGTACGGGGTCACAGCCCCCTCTAATATGGGGTCACAGCCCCCTCTAATATGGGGTCACAGCCCCCCTTGCTATGGGGTCACAGCCCCCTCCAATATGGGGTCACAGCCCCCCTCGCTATGGGGTCACAGCCTCTCCGATATGGGGTCACAGCCCCTCCAATATGGGGTCACAGCCCCTCCAATATGGGGTCACAGCCCCTCCAATATGGGGTCACAGCCTCCCCGATATGGGGTCACAGCCCCCTCCAATATGGGGTCACAGCCCCCTCTAATATGGGGTCACAGCCCCCCTTGCTATGGGGTCACAGCCCCCTCCAATATGGGGTCACAGCCCCCTTCGCTATGGGGTCACAGCCCCCCTCCAATATGGGGTCACAGCCCCCTCTAATATGGGGTCACAGCCCCCCTTGCTATGGGGTCACAGCCCCTCGCTATGGGGTCACAGCCTCCCCGATATGGAGTCACAGCCCCCTCCGATATGGGGTCACAGCCCCTCCGATATGGGGTCACAGCCCCCTCCGATATGGGGCCACAGCCTCCCCGATATGGAGTCACAGCCCGCTCCGATATGGGGTCACAGCCCCTCCGATATGGGGTCACAGCCCCCTCCGATATGGGGTCACAGCCTCCCCGATATGGGGTCACAGCCCCCTCCAATATGGGGTCACAGCCCCCTCCAATATGGGGTCACAGCCCCTCGCTATGGGGTCACAGCCCCTCCAATATGGGGTCACAGCCCCCCTTGCTATGGGGTCACAGCCCCCTCCAATATGGGGTCACAGCCCCTCGCTATGGGGTCACAGCCCCTCGCTATGGGGTCACAGCCCCTCGCTATGGGGTCACCCACACCCCAGGAGCCCCGGCTGGAGCTGCAGACCCCAGGCAGGCTCTGACCCCCCGGGATGGGCTCTCCCCATCCAGCCCACCCCTCTCCCTGCTGCTGGGAGCTCCCAGTGCCACAGGAGCACCCGCACCGCTCCCAGGAGCTCCGCCAGCCCCCGGGGGCTACAAGAGCTGGGGAGGGGGCGAGCAGAGCCCGTCGGAGCGGGGGCTGCTCCCTCCTGCGGGGAACGGGACAGCGAGAGGGGACGGGGACCCCACAACCCCCGGGGGTGACACACCCGAGAGTGGCCCTGGCGTCCCCGTGTCCCGGTGTCCCCTCGGTGTCCCCTTGTCCTGGTGTCCCGGTGTCCCCTTGTCCCCTCAGTGTTCCCTTGTCCGGGTGTTCCCCCGTCCCAGTGTCTCAGTGTCCCGGTGTCCCCTCGTCCCGGTGTCCAGTGCCCCCTTGTCCCCTCAGTGTTCCCTTATCCCGGTGTCCCCTCGTCCCGGTGTCTCGGTGTGACAGACCCGCGAGTGGCCCTGGCGTCCCCGTGTCCCGGTGTCCCCTCGGTGTCCCCTTGTCCCGCCGCCCCGGTGTCCTGGTGTCCGGTGCCTCCTTGTCCCCTCGGTGCCCCCGTGTCCCGGTGCTCCCTTGTCCCAGTGTCCCGGTGCCCCCTTTTCCCGGTGTCCTGGTGTCCTGGTGCCCCGGTGCCCCCTTGTCCCGGTGCCCCCGCGTCCCGGTGTCCCAGTGCCCCGGTGCCCCCGTGTCCCGGTGCCCCCGTGTCCCAGTGCCCCCGTGTCCCCTTGTCCCGATGTCCCCGTGTCCCAGTGCCCCCGTGTCCCCTTGTCCCGGTGTCCCGGTGTCTGTCCCGTGCCTACCTTGTGCTGGCGGCGCAGACCGAGGCGATGCCGGCGCGTTCTGGGGCGGGGGCGGCGGAGCGGGGGCGGCCCCGGCCGGGCCGCGCGGGGACTCCGCGGGCTCCGGCTCCACCTGCGCCGCCGCTCCGGAACCGGGCGGGCTCCGGAACCGGGCGGGCCCCGGGGCGGGCGGAGCGGGGCGGCCCCGGCGGGAGCTGCGGGCGGTGCCGCTCCGCCCCCGGGACGGGCCGGGACCGGACGGGACGGGGGCGGGCGGCGCGTTCCGGGTCAGAGCTCCGCGACACGAGGGACCGGGAGAGGCGACTTCCAGCGGCTGGAGAGAACCGGGGCCGGGCTGGTCGCTGGATGCCAAATTTGACCCCGAGCTCGTTCATCCCGGTGATGGCGGAGTCTCCAAAGTGCTGGGGAAGGGGCGGCGGAACGGCCGAAACTGGGGAGAGCTCCGTGCGAGCCGGAACCGAGCGATTCCACCTGGCACCTGCCCGTTCCCGGTGTCCCGTTCCCGGTGTCCCGTTCCCGGTGTCCCGTTCCCCGCCCGGGCTCCCCCATTGCCACGGGGGGACCGGGACAAAGCAGCTCCAAGAGCACCGGGGCCAGCAGGGATGAGCGGGGGAAAGGAGAGCGGGAACATCCCGGGCGATGAGCTGAGCTGAGCTCAGGACATCAGGAACATCCCTCGGGACGAGCAGGGCACAGGACAACGGGAATATCCCGTGGGATGAGCTGAGCACAGTGAGAACATCCCGAGGGATGAGCTGAGCACGGGATAATGGGAATATCCTGAGAGATGAGCGGAACAGGAACATCCCGAGGGATGAGCTGAGCACAGGACAGCGGGAATATCCCGTGGTTTGAGGTGAGCACAGGATAATGGGAATATCCTGAGAGATGAGCGGAGCAGGAACATCCCGAGGGATGAGCTGAGCACGGGACAGCGGGAATATCCCGTGGGATGAGGTGAGCACAGGATAATGGGAATATCCTGAGAGATGAGCGAACAGGAACATCCCGAGGGATGAGCTGAGCACAGGACAGCGGGAATATCCCTCGGGATGAGCTGAGCAGGGCACAGGACAACGGGAATATCCCGAGAGATGAGCAGGGCACAGGACAACGGGAATATCCCGAGAGATGAGCAGGGCACAGAAGAGTGGGAACATCCCTCGGGATGAGCTGAGCAGGGCACAGGACATCGGGAACATCCCCACACAGTGACCGGGCCAACCGAGCGCCACAAAGAACGAAACGGAGCCGAGTTCAGAGCGGACGAGGGAGCTGCCTGTGCTCAGGGGCTTCAAATCCTGTCCAAAAACACAGCGAGACCCCGAGGATCCCTCGCTGGGGAGCAGCTCCTCTTCCAGGAAATCCAGAGCACGGGGGGGATTCTCCAACCACTGAATCACACTTCTCTTTTCCAAGGAAGAAATCGCTTCCGACACAAAGCCCGGCCCGGTGCCGGGGTGAGGAGCTGCAGCCCCGGAGCCTCTGGGGTCAGTGGGTGCAGTGAGGCAGCACCGAAACGCGGGTGGGCAGGGATGCGCTTCTGCTGAGTTATTTTGCTCGCTTTTTTATGTCACCAAAACAGCTCTGGGAAGTTACACATCGAGCTCACGGGCCGGCACATTCGTAACCCCGCTCACGGAGTTATTTTCGGCACCCGCTGAAGCTGGGAGGTTTCACGGTGCCTCTCACCCACCTCTGGGGCTTTCTCTTTCCCTTTAATTCATGTCTCACCTCTCCAAGATCAGCCTTTCCCTTCCCTTTCATTTCCAAATTCTCGCTGATCCACGATGAAACCTGGCAAAACCTCACCTGACGAGAAGCACACAAACCTCAAACGGCACCCGACAGTTCAGTCCAGAGCTTTTTAAATAATTCAGAATTACCGGGGTTACACTTAATGCCTCTCTGATTCGGAAAATAGAACAGAAGTCTCAGCCCTGGTCCCTTCAGAGACCCAGCAACACCCAAATCGCCCTGACAAGGTTTTTGTGACTAACAGCTCATTCTGAGAACAGTCAATAACTTCACAACTAAGTCCCAGCGGGCCCCGCTCTGCATAAATTTGCATTTTACTGAGCGCAGCCAACCAGAGGTGAGGGTGGTGGGGACCATTCTATGGTTTACACTGCACAGCAGCTGGAAAAGGGGATTCATCCTCCCCATCGAGCTCCTGAATTCCCTTAAATCCATCATTCCAAAGGCTCAAACTCATCAGGAAGGACAAGCTGGGCTCAGGCAGGCCCAGGGTTCCTGCACATTTCTGGTGCAGAATCACGGGATGGAATCACGGAACAGCCACAGGGATCACCGAGTCCAGCCCCTGTCTCTGCACAGGGCACCCCCAAAAACCAAAAACCACATCACAACCCACGGGGATCTGCCCCAGCACATCCTGGGGGAAATCCGTTGGTTTTTTTTCTCCTACAAAATAACAGTTCAGATTTGGGACGGGCTGGAAAACCAGAGTTTTCCTGGTCTCTGTGTCCAAGTTTGAAATTTGTGAAATTTTCCCAATCCCACTTCGGAATAGAAGCAGTAGAAGGAGCAACAACATCCTCTTACAACCCCATTCAAAAAATCACACACACGAAGAGCCAAACCTGCCTCCAGCAGCAAACAGGAGATGGAGGAGACCTTCCTCCATGGGGGTGAGGAGCCCGGGCTGAATTACTGGGCAATTTCAGCAGCCAGGAGCCCTGGAGATCATTGAACCGAGATTAATTTGGAAGCACAGCCGGTATTTTTAGCCTGGAAAACGCGGCACTGCTTCCCTCTCTGGTTCCCTCCTCCCCAGGCTGGGCTCTGCTGGGCCAGCCAAGGGGGATATTGCAGAACTCGCTGCTGGTTGGGGGAGAAAAGGGTTAATTTTGGATGTGTGGAGACGGATGAGCTTCACCCCCACACGTTGTGCAACGCTCAGACCTCGGCAGAGGAGGAGACAAAAGCGCTCGAGGCTCATCCAGAGCCAGCCCAGGGCAAGCGGGGAGGCTCCCACAGCACCCCAAAAACTCGGCCCTGATGGAAACGGGGGGACAAAAGTCAGGAGAAGGTCTCAGATTGACTGGGAGGGGGGGAAAATAAAAAATTTGGTGGTGTCCCAGCAAAGATTTCTCTCTGCTTTTGCTGCTCCCGAGTCACGCAGGGAACCAGAGAGCTGGAAAAGACAAGGATGAGGCTGGAGATGTGTGCAGGGCTGGGCTGGCTCCCAAAGGGCAGGAGGCACCGGGATGTGCCAGGGAAGGAGGGCACGGGGGGCACCCTGTGCTCTTCCAACCTTCATCCCCATCCAGGAACCTCTCAGAGACACCCCAGGGCACCCCCTGAGCTCCAAATCACCTCAGCTCCTTCCCAGGCTTCCCCTTCCTGCTGCCTCTGGAGCAGAAGAGGCCCCACAGGTGGAGGCTGAGGCAGGTGAGGAAGGACTCGGTTCCTGCAGCGTCCCCGGCCCGCCCAGCTTTATGGAGCTGGGAATTTGGGCTGCAGCCAGAGAGCTCCTGGCACGGGGCTGGAGCCCTGGGAGCTGAGATCCCAGACCCACCTGGAGCCCCGGGATCTTCAGGGTGGGCAGAGGTGACCAGGAGAACACCTGGGTGTTCACCAGGAGCCCACCTGGAGCTCTGGGAACTGAGATCCCAGGTCTACCTGGAGCCCTGGGATCTCCACAATGGGCAGAGGTGACCAGGAGAACACCTGGGTGTCCACCAGGAGCCCACCTGGAACTCTGGGAGCTGAGATCCCAGACCCACCTGGAGCCCTGGGATCTTCAGGGTGGGCAGAGGTGACCAGGAGAACACCTGGATGTTCACCAGGAGCCCACCTGGAGCCCTGGGAGCTGAGATTCCAGACCCACCTGGAGCCTCTGGATCTTCCCAGTGGGCAGAGGTGACCAGGAGAACACCTGGGTGTTCACTGAGAACCCACCTGAAGCTCTGGGAGCTGAGATCACAGACCCACCTGGAGCCCTGGGATCTCCACACCGGGCAGAGGTGACCAGGAGAACACCTGGGTGTCCACCAGGAGCCCACCTGGAGCCCTGGGAGCTGAGATCCCAGACCCACCTGGAGCCCTGGGATCTTCAGGGTGGGCAGAGGTGACCAGGAGAACACCTGGATGTTCACTGAGAACCCACCCGAAGCTCTGGGAGCTGAGATTCCAGGTCCACCTGGAGCCCTGGGATCTCCACACTGGGCAGAGATAACCGGGAGAACACCTGGGTGTTCACTGAGAACCCACCTGAAGCTCTGGGAGCTGAGATCCCAGACCCACCTGGAGCCCTGGGATCTTCAGGGTGGGCAGAGGTGACCAGGAGAACACCTGGGTGTCCACCAAGATCCCACCTGGTGCCCAGGCAGGGATTAACACACACAGATTTTTCTCCTTTTCCCCCCCGTTTTTTCCCTGCTGGGGACAGAATTTGGGATTTTTGGGAGGGTTGGAAGCCGAGCTGCTGATCCTGCCAGGCACGGCAGGATGGGCTGGCCCGGCAGGCAGGTGGGCGAGTTGCTGATCGGGGCACAAGAGCTCTCGGTCGGTGCCTCTTTTTTTTTAATTTGCTGATTTAGGAAAGGAGAGGAGCAGCTCACGCCCTGAGTTGGGCAATGTGGGAGGAGACGCTCAGGAAATGGGGACTGAGCTCCGAGGGGTTTGTGTCACATCCCGGGGGTTCAGAGGGAAGGAAAAGGAGCCAGAGCAGCCTTGGGCACGTCCTGGCCACGCTGGACAAGCAGTAGCCCACTCCTGGTGGTTGTTAGCCCCTGGAAACAGCAGGCACGGCTGCAGAGCCACCACTCAGCATCAAAACTTCCTGATTTTCATTCAGTAAAAGTCAAATTATTCCTATTTCAATGCAAATCCGGCAGCGTGCAGACGCTCTGCGCACCGGAACTTGAATAATAAAATGATAAATGAAGAATTAAATGGCTTTTCTCCTTGTTTTGCCCTACCTCTGCCCACGCCACAGTGGGTCCACCCTCTGTGGGGACTTCAGCACCTTCAGACAAGCCAAGTGGCTCTGGGGGCTGCCACTAGCCACCCCTTTCCTCCACTAGCCACCCCATTCCTCCACTAGCCACCCCATTTCCTCACTAGCCACCCCATTCCTTCACCAGCCACCCCATTCCTCCACTAGCCACCCCATTCCTCCACTAGCCACCCCATTCCTTCACTAGCCACCCCATTTCCCCACCAGCCACCCCATTCCTTCACCAGCCACCCCATTCCTCCACCAGCCACCCCATTCCTCCACTAGCCACCCCATTCCCCCACTAGCCACCCCATTCCTTCACCAGCCACCCCATTCCTTCACCAGCCACCCCATTCCCCCACTAGCCACCCCATTCCTCCACTAGCCACCCCATTCCCCCACCAGCCACCCCATTTCCCCACTAGCCACCCCATTCCTCCACTAGCCACCCCATTCCTCCACTAGCCACCCCATTCCCCCACTAGCCACCCCATTCCTTCACCAGCCACCCCATTTCCCCACTAGCCACCCCATTCCTCCACTAGCCACCCCATTCCTTCACTAGCCATCCCATTTCCCCACCAGCCCTGTCCTCTTTGAACCGAGGGGTGACGCGCTCAGCAGCCCAAAAGTTTGTTTTAAATAGACACTCCTTGAATAAAACCGACAAAAATACCCCCGTGTCCTGCTGCCGGCCGTGAAACCACAGCGCGGCAAAGAGGAACCGTCGACTTTAAAAAAGAAAAAAAAAAAAAAAAAGAGTAAAAAAATAAAAATAAACACACTTCTGCCTCCTTCATCCTCCTGCCGCCACCGTTGCGCAAAGAGAACGGAGATGGGAGGGAAGGGGCGATGCCGGGGGGTGGGGGGCTCGTCCTGGGTCAGGGAGGGGCTCTCTCAAGGTCTGGAGACCCCCGAGGTCTCTCAAAATCCGGAGCCCCCCGAGGTCTCTCAGGGTCGGGAGCCCCTCGGGGTCTCTCTGGATCTGGAGCCTCCCGGGGTCTCTCTAGGTCCAGACCCCTCCGGGATCTCCCAAAATTCAGAGCCCCCTGGGACGTCTCAAAATCCGGAGCCCCTCGAGGTCTCTCTGGATCTGGAGCCTCCCGGGATCTCTCCAGGTCCGGAGCCCTCCGGGGTCTCTTCGGATCTGGAGCCCTCCGAGGTCTCTCAAAATCCGGAGCCTCCCGGGATCTCTTCGGATCTGGAGACCCCCGAGATCTCCCAAAATCCAGAACCCCTCAGGGTCTCTCAACTCCAGAGCCCCCCAGGATCTCTAAAAATCCGGAGCCCTCCGGGGTCTCTAAAAATCTGGAGCCCCTCGGGGTCTCCCAATTCCGGAGCCCCCCGAGGTCTCTCCAGGTCCAGACCCCTCCGGGATCTCCCAAGATTCAGAGCCCCCTGGGACGTCTCAAAATCCGGAGCCCCTCGAGGTCTCTCAGGGTCGGGAGCCCCTCGAGGTCTCTCAGGGTCGGGAGCCCCTCGAGGTCTCTCTGGATCTGGAGCCTCCCAGGATCTCTCCAGGTCCGGAGCCCTCCGGGGTCTCTTCGGATCTGGAGCCCTCCGAGGTCTCTCAAAAATCCGGAGCCTCCCGGGATCTCTTCGGATCTGGAGACCCCCGGGATCTCCCAAAATCCAGAGCCCCTCAGGGTCTCTCAATTCCAGAGCCCCCCGGGATCTCTAAAAATCCGGAGCCCCCCAGGATCTCTAAAAATCTGAAGCCCCTCGGGGTCTCTCTGGATCTGGAGACCTCCAGGGTCTCTCAAAATCCGGAGCCCCCCGAGGTCTCTCAAGGTCTGGAGCCCCTCGGGATCTCCCAATTCCGGAGCCCCCCCGGGGTCTCTCAAAATCCAGAGCCCCTCTTGATCTCTCAATTCCGGAGCCCCCCGAGCTCCTTCCCCCGCTGCCTCCGCGGGGCTTCAGTTACGTCCCCAGAGGAGAGAAAAACATTTGCTTTAAAAACAGGAAAATGTGATTGTCAAACCACAACAATGGGCCGGGAAGGGGCCGCGGCCGCTCCGAATTTCGCTCCAAAACACCCCGCGAGTGACTCAAAGTTTCTGCACCGAGCCCGGGTGGCCCCGCGCCCCCTCCCGGCCCCAGCCGGGACTCGGTGCCTTTTAATGAGCCTTTAATGAGCTTTTAATGACGATTTCCCTAATAACGGGGCACCAAAGCCACCCCAAGGCATCCCCCGATGGGGTTTTCAAGCACAGGGAAACGCGGAGGGCTCCGCTCTGCACCCTCAGCAAGGCAGAGCCCGGCTTGGAGAGGCTTTTCCCAAGGGAAAAGGACAGCGGGAATGATTTCACGCTGACAAGGGGGAGATTTAGATGGGTTATTAGGGAGAAATTCCTCCCCGTGAGGGTGGTGAAGGCCTGGCACAGGATGCCCAGAGCTGCTGGATCCCTGGAAGAGTCCAAGGCCAGGTTGGACGGGTTTTTTACCAGGTTTTTATAGATTTCTGCCTTTTTGATATAACCTGAAAGCAGCTCCCACATGGCAAAACCAGGGAATTCCATCACACCTGCACGTGGACCACACCCTCCTCTTCCTCACCTTGTTCTTTAGAGAAGTTCAGACCAAACAACTTCACTGAAAAGCGAAGTTTTGCTTTGCAGATATCGCTGGGAATTGTTTCTTTCCCTTCATTTAAAGCCCAGAGGGTTTGCAGCCAGAGAAGGGAAGAATAATTGGCAAAACCCTCTTTTCCTAAACGCCAGGAGAACGAACAAAAACATCTGGCACGCTCTGGCATCAGAGGCTGTCACCCCCCAGGTGTGACAAAACCTCCTTGGCCACCTCCAGGGTCCCCCCCAGGTCCCTGCTGCCTCTCCTGCTCTCTGAAACAGGAGGGAGGAGGAGATGAAAAAGGAGAAATTTGGCTGCATCTCCTCTGCTCCTCCCAAATGGCAGAGATTGACCCGAATTTGCATTAATTGCTGGCCACCAGCAGGTTCCCATCCCGCTCCCAGCTGTTGAGAGCAGCCCTGGAGGTGTTTTCCCGGCCTGGGATTGAAAGTTTTCCTGTCACAGTCCATGAAGTGCCTCCCCTTTCTCCCCCCTGAGCATCCCAGGACAGGCTCCATCCTTGTGCTGTGTCCTTCCCTCTCCTCCCTGTCCCTCGAACCAGGGGATGAGGGGCTCCAAACCAGAGCTGTGCTGCCAAATCAACCCCCCCAAAACCCCCAAATCTGTACTCAGAGCTCTGCAAGTCACAGGATTCAACTGTGACCCTTCAACCCTGCCAAACCCTCCAGTTCATGTCCTGGTTTCCAAGCCAGGCCCCCCTGAGCCTGAGCTCAGCTTTTTTGACAGCCCAGAGAACCAAAACCAGTTGGGTCAAGTTGGAAATTCCCAGGAGGGGAGTGTGGGAGAGTTTTTCACCAGTTTCAGCACTTTTGAGATAGGACAAAACTCAACAAATTCTTCCATCACAGCGTCCCTGCCCGAGCAGGGGGGTCAAGAGCTGCACTTCTCTGTCTTGGTGCAATTTCCCATCCACGGAAAACGAGCCAGGAGGTGCCAGGGGGTGGCAAGAGAAGGGGAAAAAAACTGGAATTTGCCTTGGGATGAAGGAAGCAGAGATGTCACCCCTGTCCCTGCTCCAGGGGGTCCCCAGGGTGGGGTGAGGAGGGTGACAAAGTGAGGGTGACAACGAGCAACTGCTCTGTCACCCATCCCTTTTCCTGGCTGGTGTCGCCCAGATCTGCACAGCCACCAGAGGTGCCTAAAACACACACCTGGGCTCAGAATTTAGGCTGGACTAGTGGAGCTGCACAGGACACCCAGAGACACCTGAATTCAGAATTTAGGCTGGACTAGTGGAGCTGCACAGGACACCCAGAGACACCTGGATTCAGAATTTAGGCTGGATTAGTGGAGCTGCACAGGACACCCAGAGACACCTGAACACAGAATTTAGGCTGGATCAGAGGCCCTGCCTAGGACACCCCAGAAATGCCTGAACACAGAATTTAGGCTGGATTAGAGGAGCTGCACAGAACACCCCTGACATGCCTGAACACAGAATTTAGGCTGGATTAGAGGCCCTGCCTAGGACACCCCAGAGACACCTGAACAGAGAATTTAGGCTGGACTAGAGGAATCGCACAGGACACCCCAAAGACACCTGAACACAGAATTTAGGCTGGATTAGAGGTCCTGCCTAGGACACTCCAGAAACGCCTGAACAGAGAATTTAGGCTGGACTAGAGGGGCTGTACAGGATACCCCAGAAATGCCTGAGCACAGAATTTAGGCTGGATTAGAGGAGCTGCACAGCGAACTGAACACAGAATTTAGGCTGGATTAGAGGCCCTGCTTAGGACACCCCAGAAATGCCTGAACAGAGAATTTAGTCTGGATTAGAGGAGCTGCACAGGACACCCCAGAAACACCTGAACACAGAATTTAGACTGGATTAGAGGAGCTGCACAGCGAACTGAACACAGAATTTAGGCTGGATTAGAGGTCCTGCCTAGGACACTCCAGAAACGCCTGAACAGAGAATTTAGGCTGGACTAGAGGGGCTGTACAGGATACCCCAGAAATGCCTGAGCACAGAATTTAGGCTGGATTAGAGGAGCTGCACAGCGAACTGAACACAGAATTTAGGCTGGATTAGAGGTCCTGCCTAGGACACTCCAGAAACGCCTGAACACAGAATTTAGGCTGGACTAGGGGCCCTGCCCTGGACATTTTTCTGGCTGTACCTTTGTTGTCGCCGCTCATGGGCTCCTGCAGGCTCCCCTGGCTGTCCCCACGTCCTGCACGTGACTGTCCCCAGGCAGTGGCACTGCGTGCTGTGGCTCTGTGCCGTGTGTGGGGAGCAGCCCCAGCCCTGCTCTCGAGCTTTTTCTGCCCAGCACAGTTTCCATGCCTGGTTTCAGAATGACGGGCCCTGGCGAGGGCTGCTCGCCGCGCCGCCGCCTTTATCTCGCATCCTTTCGTTTTACTCTCGCACCCAGCTGGGGACTGACTGGTTTCAAAAATAAAAATGAAGCTGCCAGAAGCTCCTGGGGCTCTACCAGCCTTTTTGCAAACGCTTGGAGCTGCCACAGAAAAAAAATTATTTTTTTTGTCTTGTTTTTTTTGGTTGTTTTTTTTTTTTTTTCCATGAAAGCTCCTGCTGGCACAATTGGCCACCCGGAGATTCCAGGACAATGAAAATCCCGGGAGCAGATGCAGAAAATGCCCGGTTTAACATCTGGGTGGTGCAGGGAGGCTAAAATTGGAGCAGCCTTGGAGCCACCCACACTCACCCAGGAAAGGAAAAATCCCTCAGTTGGAGAAGTTCAGCTCAGACTTCCCACCCAGACCGGGACTGGTTCTGATTCCTGAGACGTGGAAGGAGAAAGGAGTCACTGACCCCCCCAAGGATGAGAAGGAAAAGTTTCCTCAAGGGCACCAGGGGAGGCTGGAAAAGAGCAGGAATTGTCCCAACTCTCCGTGCTGGAGGAGGAGAACCCGGGCTGGTCCTTCTGCCGTGGTTCAGGCACGTCGTGCCTGTCCCCCACTGGTGGAAATTGCTTTTCTCCCCGTAATTGCCCTTCTGTTCACAACCACTGATGTTTGCTTTTAGGCTGAACCGCTTTTAGTTCAGGTTAAAGGCAAAGTGGCAAATCAGGAGAGAGCCCAAGTGAAGCTGCCACGAGGCACCAGACTCGTCTGTCCCCCCTGCCAGGACCTGAATTGGCTCCCACTCAGGGGCAGCTTTTCCCCAGCAAGGACCTGCACTTGGGCATTAAGTCCAGGGCTGATCTCTGCACGAACTGAGAAAAAAAAAAAAAAAAAAAACAACTAAAACTGGTGCCAAATTGTCCCCAGCAGCCCGTCCCTGCATCCCATTGCTGGATTATTCCCCACTGCTGGGTTTATTGCTGGAGAGGAAAAGCCACTGGCTGTGACAGAGCAGGAGAAATTAAAGGCACAAACAGCGATGGAGCTGCTCTTACTCTGGGGGTAAAATCACAAGGATTTGGGTCCAAATCCAGCCCTGAGAAAACTCAGGGATTCACTCACAACCTGAGCTGTAAAATTCCCTTCATTTCACACCTCCAGGTACGTGAGAGGCAGATGAACGAGACGATCCCCAACAGGAAAAAAAAAAAAAAAAGTTTTTTTTTAAGAAACGTAGGGTCAAATTATCTTCTTATGCAAGACCGCTGCAACCTAGAAAATCTAAAGCTGCAGGACATAAATCAACCACCAACTGCCTGGGGTTGAAGAGAAACTTCCTCTGGTAAGAACCGATTGCATAAGTGCCCTAACGGGAGCTCCTGCCTTCCGAAATCTCTGTTAGGAAGGGGTCACTGGGCTGCAGGGCTGCTCTGGAGGATCCTTCCTGTGCCCTTTTGCTCTGACCCGTCTTTTGTCTCTTTTTGCAGCCCATGACGAGAGGCACAAAGGCAGCAAAGCTCAGCTTTGGGCAAAGCTCGGCTCAGGCTGAGCTCGGTGCCTTTCTGAGCCCTGCACCGAGGACCAAACTGACCCAGGGGGAGTTTGGGTTTGATATTTGAAAGGAATTCCTGCACATGAGGGTGCCCAGAGGAGCTGTGGGTGCCCCTGGATCCCTGGAAGTGGCCAAGGGGCAATCTGGGACAGGGGAAAGTGTCCCAAAACCTGGGTGAGCTTAAATTGCTCCCAACCCAAATTATTCTGGTCTAGGATTCTCTGACTTTTAAACTTTGCCCAGCTCTGATTCAGGTCCTGGAAAGTTTCAGCCTCTGAACTCTTCAGCCTCGCTGGTGCTGCCCATGACCTCAGGTAGCCACAGGGCCACCAGCTCCACGCCCAGAGCTGCCCAGCAAAGCCCCCAGCCCTGAGCAGCTGCTCCTGCCTCACTTCCCACCCACCCCCAGCCCTTCCAGGAGCTCAACTCATTCCCATCAACCACTCCTGGCTGAAATTCCGATTATTCACATTTTAACCCTTGCCTTACTCCCCCCCCACACTCCCATAAACGAAACAGAAAACGAGAGAAATCACTGCAAAGGGGCAGCCAGCAGCCCCGAGTTGTGCCAAAAAATGCCCCGGGGGATGGAAAACTGGAATTTGGGTGCTGTGCCCACGGGGTCGGAGCTGCCCTGGTGTTTGTTTGGCGACTGTTCTGCCGCGGTTATTTTTAGCTGGTGACGCCCGGGGTATTTCGCTTCAGGACGTCCGGTCTGAGCCTCTTTCTGGGAATCCCACGTTCTCTAATTGTAAACAGCCCCATTGAGAGCTCCAGAGAGAGAGAGGCCCCGGCTTGTGTCAGGTGTGAGTCAAACAGGAAACTGCTGCTGCTGCTGCTGCTGCTGCTGAGCGGAGAGAGGGGTTCAAGGTGAAAAAAAAAAAGTGCCCTGGATGTGCCCTGGCAGTGCCCAGCCCTGCCCTGCCCCAGGTTTTGAGCCGGCTGGGGGGATGAGGATGGTGCCCAGGGGATGATGAACACGCCAGGGTTTGGTCCTGCAGCTCCTCCTTGGCCAGGCTGTGCCACCCACTCTGAAAGAAGAGGTTTGGATGGTTTCGAGGCCCCTGCTGCTGCTTTTGAACGTGCTGGTGTTGTGGGGAAAGAGTTTTGGAGCATCAGAAAGGTCCAGCCCAGGGTTTGGAGCAAGCTGGGGTGGTGGAAGGGTCCATGGCAGGGACAGGATGAGCTCTAAAGTCCCTTCAAACCCAGTTCCGTGGTTCTGTGACTGGGACAGGATCAGCTTTAAATCCCTTCAAACCCAAACCCAATTCCATGGTTCCATGGTTGGGACAGGATGAGATTTAAATCCCTTCAAACCCAATTCCATGGTTCTGTGGCTAGGATAGGATCAGCTTTAAGGTCCTTCAAACCCAATTCCATGGTTATGAAGATAGGATAGGATGAGATTTAAGATCCCTTCAAACCCAAACCATTCCCTGGTTCTGTGGCTGGGACAGGATGAATTTTAAGGTCCTTTCAAACCCAATTCCATGGTTCTCTGGATGGGACAGGATCAGCTTTAAATCCCTTCAAATCCAAACCAAATTCCCTGGTTCTGTGGATGGGACAGGATCAGTTTTAAATCCCTTAAAATCCAAACCGTGACTGGGACAGGATCATCTTTAAATCCCTTCAAACCCAAACCATTCCATGATTCTGTGACTGGGACAGGATCAGTTTTATATCCCTTCAAACCCAAACCAATCCCTGGTTCTGTGGATGGGACAGGATCAGTTTTAAATCCCTTCAAACCCAAACCATTCCAAGATTCTGATCTCTGGATTAACAGCAGAGAACAACATTTCCAAAAGGAGCTGAGGCCAGGACGCTGCGAATCACCCAAGTCTGGTAGGAGCAGGAGCTCCAAGGAGCATCCACAGGGATTTTGGCTTCCAGGACACCTCAAAAAGCTGCAGGAGGGAGGAGCAGCAGGGGGGACGTGCACGTTGTGCCCATCTCTTATCTGACTCATTTCAGCGGCTCAGGGGAAACCCTGGCACTGATAAACAGCTCCTGCTCCCTGCCTCCGCCTTTACCAACCGAAATCTGAGTCTATTTTTAACCCCCAAACACCCAAAGCAGCCACTGCCGGGGGGGGAGGCTGCCGTGGGGTCGGGTGGCACCGTGGGGACGGGAGGGTGGCACTGCCAGCCCCGAGCTGGCTCCTGGTGCCTCTCACCGCCGTGACCCAGCTGTGGCACTGCCAAATTTTCGGCCCAAATGAGACCAGAACGAGCCCTGCTGGCACTGGTCGTGCCCCACACACACACGGTGGGCAAAAGCAAATTTTCATTTCCCAGCACATCCCCCAAACGTGACCCTGGCCAAACAAAAGCTGCCTCAAACATCCCATCCCTGCCACGGGACAAGCCCTGAGCTTCCCTTCCCAAAACTATCCGTGAGGCCTCTGGTTCCATCAATTTTGGAAAATCTCTGTGCCCAGGGCTCCCGAATATCTTTGGATTTCTGCCTGCACGTCACGGCCCCTCCAAAGGCAGCGTGAGCCCCAGCTCAGGTGGGAGCAGAGTTTGATTCTCCCACTGCTCCAGGCACAACCTGGGGATCTTTTCCTCCCATTTTCTGCCTCTCTCAGCTTCTCTGCCTCTCCTCAAAATGCTTCAGGTCATGAAGTCACAGCGTGGGACCTTAAAGCTCCCATTTCACCCCCTGCCATGGGCAGGGACGCTTCCACTATCCCAGGGTGCTCCAAACCTGGCCTTGGGCATTTCCAGGGATCCAGGGGCACCCACAGCTTCTCTGGGCACCCTGTGCCAGCACCTCACCACCCTCATAGGGAGGAATTTAAAGGAGGAGGTTGCCTCTCCTTGGGGTGTTCCAACCCACAGCAGAACAGGAACAACCCAGAAATAGATTGTATTATTAATATAATCATATTATTCTATTATTGTACCATAATAAAATACACAAATCAGCCTCGTCACCCCCAAAGCTGGTCCCAGTTTCCCCAGCAGGGAGTCTCAGACCAGGCAGCCGTGACCGGGGGGGTTCTGCACTCCTGGGGCTGCAATTCCTGCTCTGGCTCTTTCTGCTCCATTTGGAGATGTGCAATAAAACCTTCATTTCCTCACACACATGGGATGAGGCCAAGGGGTCGTGTTTTGGACAACCTGGCTTCTCCATGGCAACCGGCAGTGATGTCACCGTGCAATGATCCGGAGGGGGCTGGGGAATGGGGAGGGAGAGCTCCGGGAATGGGGCAGGAGAGAGGGATGAGGGGCTGGGGCTGCACGAGAGGAGCCCAAAGTTTTCCCTGGATGGCTCCGAGCACAAATCGTGAATTGCTCCGGGGTTGGAGCAGCTGCAGGAGAGATTGTCCTGGCATCTCCTTCGTCCTGCAGCTCCCACCCCTCCCTCTGTCCATCCCCATCCCTCCCTCTGTGCATCCCTCCCTCTGTCCATCCCCATCCCTCCCTCTGTGCATCCCTATCCCTCTCTCTCTCCATCCCCATCCCTCTCTGTCCATCCCCATCCCTCCCTCTCTGTCCATCCCCATCCCTCCCTCTCCATCCACATCCCTCTCTCTCCATCCCCATCCCTCCCTCTCTCTCCATCCCCATCCCTCTCTCTGTGCATCCCCATCCCTCCCTGTCCATCCCTCCCTCTCTCTCCATCCCCCTCCCTCCCTCTCCATCCCCATCCCTCCCTCTCTCCATCCCCATCCCTTTCACCCCCCTGCAGCCAAAAGGCTCCAGGGCAGCTGCTCTTGCACAATTCTGGCTAAAACCTCTGACCATCTTTCCTGCCTCCTCTCCTGCCCCATCCCCTCTCCTGCCCATCTCTTCTCCTGTCCATCCCCTTTCCTGTCCATCCCCTTTCCTGATCATCTCCTCTCCTTTCCATCCGCTCTCCTGTCCCCTCTCTCTTTAGGAGATTTGCAGGATTTTGGGGGCTCTGAGCAGCTCCTTCAGGGGCTGGAAAGCCACAGTGAGGTCACCCCAAAGCTTTTTCTTCTCCAGGATGAACAACCCCAGTTCTGCCTAAAGGTCCTGCAAGGACCTGGGTAAAAGGTGGCCGAGGTGATCCAGGTGTGGTTTAACTCCTCGTCCTGCCCTGGGTCTCCATGTGACATCAGGAAAGTGGAGTTTGAAAGGTTTGAGTGACCTGGGACAAACACACCTTCCTGCAGCGTTCCCCCCAAAAAACCCAACAAAAAAAAGTTCATTTCAAGGTGAACCGACCAACTTCTCAGCAGAACCAAAAGATCTGAGGATAAACAGAATAATTTTCATCCAACAGCATCCCCAGCCTGCTGAGTGCAGACTCCACGACCTTCCAACACCAGCACGGCGGAAAGGGAGAAAAAAAGGGGGAAAAAAAAAAAGAGAAAAAAACCAAAACAACACCACGTAAAACCTTCCAAAAATGCTGCACGAAAAGTGGCCACTCAGCAGAGCGAGGTTTCCTGCACAGTGAGAGTTGGCCGGGGACAGAACAGGAAATCACTGCTTCCTGCCTGCAGAGGAAGCGCCTATCTCATGCCCGTGATCAAAAACAAACAGCACTTCAATTAAACAAACAAAGCACCGAAAACTTCAACAGCTCCAGCCTGGGTCGGCTCCAGCCGCAGGGAAACGCGGCCAAAAATAAAATAAGAGGTTTGTAACCTTGAAAGGGACCTTCAGTGCCTGCCCCTCGCTGCGTGCAGCCCGAGGGAACGGGAACCTCCGGGGCGGGGAGGGGCTGCTCTTGGGTTTGGGAAGGAGAATGTCCATCTGTCCATCTGTCCATCCATTCCTGTGTCTGTCTGTACATCCATCCATCATCCATCCATCCATCCATCCATCCATCCATCCATCCCCATGTCCATCCGTCCATTTCTCCATCCATCCATCTGTCCATCCATCCCTGTGTCTGTCTGTACGTCCATCCATTATCCATCCATCCATCCCCATGTCCATCCATCCATCCATCATCCATCCATCTGTCCATTTCTCCATCCTTACATCTGTCCATCCATCCCTGTGTTTGTCCATCCATCCATCCCCATGTCCATCCATCCATCCATCCATCCATCCCCTTGTCCATCTGTCCATCCCCATGTCCATCCATCTGTCCATCATCCATCCATCCATCCCCATATCCATCCATCCATCCCCTTGTCCATCTGTCCATTATCCATCCATCCATCCCCGTGTCCATCCATCCATCCATTCATCCATCCCCATGTCCATCAATCTGTCCTTCCATCCCTGTGTCGGTCTGTACATCCATCCATCATCCATCCATCCATCCATCCATCCATCCATCATCCATCCATCCATCCCCGTGTCCATCCATCCATCCATCCATCCATCCATCCATCCATCCATCCATCCCTGTGTCCATCCGTCCATCCCCAGGCCGAGCCCCCCGTCTCCACCGTTGCTCATTCCCCTTGCCTGCAGCTCTCTGGGCTTTCCCCAGGCCAGGCTGGCTGGAAGAATTCCCCTCCCAGCCTGGAATTGAGCACAGAAAGAGAGAAACGGGAAGGCCAAGGTTGTCCTGGGACTGTGTTTGCGTCTCTGCATCCCCCAAGCAGCACCTGGAGACCCCCAGGCTCCATCTCCTGCTGCTCCACCCTCAATCCAGGGCTGCAAAATCCCCAAATCCCACCCGGCTCTGCTGTGGCTTTGCCCCAGGACGGCTTTCACAGGCACGAGGAATTCTCCTCCCGTGATTCCTGCATTTCAAAGTTGCCAAAACAACAGCAAAGCACATCCAGCTCCAGACTGAGGGAATAACAATTCCAG
The DNA here is from genome assembly GCA_037013685.1 of Acridotheres tristis. Lineage (NCBI taxonomy): Eukaryota > Metazoa > Chordata > Aves > Passeriformes > Sturnidae > Acridotheres > Acridotheres tristis. Next base: position 557,304 of record CM072915.1, on the reverse strand, counting down.
AATCACCGACAGCCTCGGACAGCCAATTCCAAGGATGGGGGAATGCCTGTGGCCACCAGGGTCTTTCTGTGTGGCCACCACACAAAACCTCATTTTTTTTAGCAGTTTGCTGCTGATCTGAGAACCATCAGGTGCAGCCCCCACCAAAGGCTGAGCTCGGACACGATTTTTGTTGCCTCACCCGCCTGGTTTGTTGGGGCAATAAATAACCTTGGCTGTTTCCTGGCTCTATGGCTGCTCGCTGGTTTCATTTGCTTTCAAAGTAAACTTCCTGATGAACTAGCCAAGCCTAATTAATATTTATTTAAAGTGCATCCTCCTGATGATGCAAACACCGAGCGTGGCTGAGTCTGTCCAGGAGAGAGGGGCAGATGGAAATAAAGTCATGGAATGATTTAGGGTGGAAAAGACCCCCAAGACCATCGAGTCCAGATGTTGATGTCACATCTGGGCAGCTGTTCCCTGCTATCCCTGTGCACCATGAAGGTGCTCAGACACCTCCTATCACCTCAACCCTCAACACCAATTCCAGGTGGCCATTTCCAGGCGTTTCCCATCCACATGGGAATTTTGTGATTTATTCCACATGTGACCACCCCAAGCTCAGCTCCACCACGGGAATGTGGCCGAAAAGCCACAACAGTGAGTGACAAAATCCCTCTCGTCCTTCAAGAAGCTCCCCCCAAGTGGGACCCTGAGCATTCCCAGGGATGGGGAATCCAGCAGGGACAGCACCCGAGGTCCTGGAAGCACCAGGACATGGTTGGAACCCAGAGCTGCTGTGCTTCTCTGGGGTTTTGCCCTCTGCACACTCATCTGAGGCTCCCCAAACCATTTCTGGTCCTTCTTCTGCATCACCTCAGCCCTGGCCTGGCAGATCCAAGCGTGGCCGATGCTGTTCCACCCCTGGCTGGAAAATCCATGCCACATCCCTGGAAAGTTGATGGCTAATATGGAAATGCTGGCCCGTTTCCTCATTGTGCCAGTGCCAGGAGCACGGATGAGCCCCTGGAGGCTGCCAGGAGGGGACCAGGGCACTGAGGTGGGGGGACTTTCAGCGGTGGTGGAGTTCTTGTTGCCTCCTGAAAAGCGAGGGAACAGAATTCTGCCTCTGAAAAGCTCCGTTAAATCCGAGGGTTTAATCTGCATTTATATTAACACGAGTCACAGAACAGTTTTGGAGGGTTTGTCCAGCCATGGAGCTGAGCTCTGGTCAGTCGTAAACCTGGGCACGCTCATTTCACCCACCTCACTCTGCTTTAAAGCCCAGTTTTAGCCACGTCCTTCAGCTTAGTCCGTGGGATTTAAGATCAAGCTGCCACACTCACCTTAAATCCAACACCAGAAACCAGAGCTGCCCAAAATCGCTGGATCGAGTACAGACGGAGAACAAGCAATACAAACAAACACAGCCGCGCTGGGACAGAAGGAACTGGTCCCAGTTAGACCAGAAACTGGGATTTTATGGAGAGAAAAAAACTCAAAACTCTATCAAACCTACTCTGAGTTGCCCCACCGCAGACTGCACGGGCTCTCTAAGGACTTTGCACAAACCGTGATCTCTGCAGAGAACTTCCAGTTGTGTTTGGAGCAGTTTTGTGCTGCAGGACACGGGAGAATTTTGACATTTGTACCACGAGAACACGCCGTGCTGCAGCAGCCACCTGAACCGACACAGAGCCCCAGACGGACTCAGCAAAGCCCTAACGAGCAATAAAAATGTTCTTTTATGCCTTGTTTGATCATTCCCTGTTTACGAGGCCCAGGATCCTGTGAATCATGTTTTATCCCAGCCAGCAGACGCTGGGATGAAGAGGAGAAACTCAAAGGCGGGGAGGGGGGGAGCCACCAGATCACAACATCTGGGCTGGGTTTGGCTGCACAAAATTCGCTTTTCAGCCCCGGGGCTCATCCCTCTCGGGCTGGGGGATGCACCAGCACACCACAGACCCCCATGGGAACCAGTCAGAGTTTTTTGGAGAGGCACATCCAGCAGCAGCTTCATCACTTGTCCCAAATCCCCTTAATTAAGGCGCCAGGCTCCTGCCGAGCCATCCCGCATTTCGCCTCCTGCTTTATTTTTTTTTTTTTTTTTTTCTTGAGCGTGAGACGATCCAAGGAGATCCCCAGACCCCACGGCACATTCTGGGATTCCTGCCCTCCTCCTGCACCCCCAGCACCCCCCTCGAGGTGTCTCCCCCTCAGCACCTTCCCAAATTCCACTTCAGCATCCCCCGGAGAGCGCAGCCCCGAAAATTTTCCCCTCCCGCAGCCCGGCTCAGTCACGCCTGATTGCATCATGTTTGTTTTCCCTTGCCTTTGAGGTCGGGATTCCTCCCACCTTGCCCAGAGCCAGGGTTTGCCAGGTTTTGCCAGGTTTTTCCCGATTTCACCCGGCGGGGAGCCCGTGGTGACCCCAAAATCCAGAGGCACGGCCGGGACCAGCATCCGTGGGGACAGCATCCATGGGGACAGGGTCAGCACTTCCCCAGGAGGGTTTTTTTTGGTTTTTTTGGAGGGATTTTACACTCGCAGCATCGGCTCCTGAGCTACCTGGTCCCTCCGGAGCCGGGGGACAGCGAGAGGAGCGGACACCGGGACCGGCAGAGCCACCCCGGCTACTCACCCTGGCTTTGTCCTTGCATCCAGAGGAATTAAAGCCCTTGGAGAGGAGGTCTCATTGTTCAAGCTGTGCTTAAGGGAGGCAGCTGCTTTCTTTATATCTCAAGATTCACTAAAGTTCAGGAAGAGAGAGAGAGAGAGAGAGAGAGAGAAAGAGAGGGGACGGCAAAGGGGAGGGACTGAGCGCAGGGCCCAGAGGCCGTATAGAATGACAATGGAAGGAAATGCTTTATCAAACCTAGAAAGCCAACCCTGCCCTGGGAACACAGAGGGAGAAAAAAAAAAAAAAAAAAAAAAAAAAAGGAGAAAAAACTTGCAGAAGAAAAGCGAGTTCAGCTGCCCCCGGTCCCTCCCTTCTCCAGCCCCTCACTCCCAAACACAATGCGAGCGCCGGTGGAAGTCGTCAGGCTCAAACACTTTTTTTTTTTTTTTCATTAAACAGAGAGAAGTTTCAGTTCTTTTAAAAAAAAAAAAAATCCAACAACCAAACCCTGCCCGGGAATGGGAATGTGACGCTCTTCCCCCTCCCCCGGCTCCAGCCGTCCAAGTTTCTATGAGTCAAACGTTTGCAATGTGTTACCGAAATGTTACCAAGCTGGAATGCGGCATCCAGAGGCTCCAGCTCATAAAACTTCTGTTTGTTGGCCGGCACAAAGTGTCACCGGCACAGAATTGGGCTCTTCCTTCTTTCTTCCTTTTGTTTTTTCCCATCCCGGAGAGGGTTAAGTGCTTGTGCAGAGCTGACACCCGATGACGGTGGCATTAACCCAGCGCTCCCGGCCCCGGAGGGAAGGGAAATTGTGAAGTTTGGTGAGAAAAGAAGGGAAATGGGGCAGTCTGAGAGAGCAGGTGGGAAATGAGAGGCAGAGAGATAAATATAAATATATAAAATCTGTATATATGAGAGCCAGAGAGATAAAAATATATCTATAATTTATGTATCTATATAGATATATATCGATAATCCATATACCTATAATCTATATAGATATATATTTATAATCCATATATCTATAATCTATATATCTCCATATCCATATATCTATAATCTATATATCTCTATATCTATAATCTATGTATCTCTATATCTATAATCTATGTATCTATAAATATCCATAAATATAAAAATAAAACCATTCAGACACAAAATCCTGGGATGGTTTGGGATGAAAGGAGGCTTTAAGCTCATCTTGTTCCACTCCTATAATGAGCTACACCTTCCAGTAAATTAGGGACATTTTTCATGAAATTAGGGACACCTTCCATTAAATCAGGGACACCTTCCATTAAATTAGGGACATTTTTCATGAAATTAGGGACACCTTCCATTAAATCAGAGACACCTTCCATTAATCAGGGACTCCTTCCATATAAATTAGGGACACTTCCCATTAAATTACGAATACCTTCCATTAAATCAGAGACACCTTCCATATAAATTAGGGACACTTTCCATTAAATCAGGAACACTTTCCATTAAATCAGGGACACCTTCCATGAAATTAGGGACACTTTCCATGAAATCAGGGACATTTTCCATTAAATCAGGCTGCTCCAAGCCCCATCCCAGGGCACAGCCCGGGGCAGAGCTCGGCTCCTGAAGCACAGATTCCCAGTTTTGGGATTTTGGGGTCAGGAAAACGCTGTTTCCTCATCTGACAGTCCCGATGTTCAGCCCAGGATGGGAAATTCCTCCCAAGGCAGCGACATCCTGGGCCCAGCTTGTTCCAGCAGTGTCGGCTCTGGATCTGCGGGAACGCTGGGGGACAGGGACGAGGAAATGTGAGGGACAGGGACAGGGAAATGTGAGGGACGGGGACAGGGAAATGTGAGGGACAGGGACAGGGAAATGTGAGGGACAGGGACAGGGAAATGCTGAGGGACGGGGACAGGGAAATGTGAGGGACGGGGACAGGGAAATGCTGAGGGACGGGGACAGGGAAATGTGAGGGACGGGGACAGGGAAATGTGAGGGACGGGGACACAGAAATTCGAGGGACACAGAAATTCGAGGGACGGGGACACAGAAATTCGAGGGACGGGGACACAGATCTGAGGACAGGGACACAGATCTGAGGACAGGGACACAGATCTGAGGACAGGGACACAGCATCATCTGCTGGATCTGCCGGGAGCTGAGGCCGCAGCTCCATCTCTCTCCATCGGAGCTTTGCTCTCAGGGAGCAGAACCTGGAAAAGCTGCTGAGGATGATGATGATGGAGGGCAGGAGAGGGGGGAGGAAGGCGAGGGACTGCCCTGCAGCGCTTGCAAAGCGGAGCCTTTCCAGGAGGTGGCTCCTTCCACCTGGAATTCCCATCCCCCCAAAAAAAACCTTTCCAAGGTGAAAACCTTGAAAACCTTTCACCTTTTCCAAGGTGGAAACTTGTCCTTCGCCTTGCTGAAGGACTTTCAGGGCTCGGCTCTGATCCCTGATGCTTTTCCTGCCTCACCCCCGGCCCCTGGGTTCTTGTGGCTCTGGATTCAGGTTTTTCCTCTGTCCGAGGGAAGGAAAATTCTCCAGGAGCAGCGATTCCACGGGATGGACTCCACCTCTTCCTCCCTGCTCTGTGCAGAGACACAGAAACTCCCCCGGGAGAGGAGCCGAGCTCCACTCCTGGGCTGGGGAATCAAACTCCACCTGTCCCGGCAATTTCCAGCCCCAAGCGTTAATTATCCTTTAATTCCAACGGGAACAGCGGCAGCGGAAAAGAAGGAGAGCGCTCATCCTCCTCCCACTCCTAAAAGTGATGCCAGCATGTGGTGAAAAAAATTGTTCGTGGCATTTTGATGGCGCTGTTGTCAGATGAAAGAAGCTGGGATTTTGAAACAGGGGGAAAAATAAAAATTTTAAAATAATTAAGTAAAATAATACAAAATAATATCATATCATATCATAGAAAAAATAGAATAGAGTAGAAAAAATAGAATAGAATAGAATAAATAGAATATCATATCATAGAAAAAATATAATAGGGTAGAAAAAATAGAATAGATTAGAAAAAATAGAATATCATATCATAGAAAAAATAGAATAGAAAAAATGGAATAGAAAAATATAGAATGGAATAGAAAAATATAGAATGGAATAGAAAAATATAGAATGGAATAGAAAAATATATATAATGAAATAGAAAAATATATATAATATATTTAAATTAAATTGAAATAAACAAAATATAAATAAAATATAAAATAATAAAAATTAAATTGAATTACATAAAAAGAAATAAAATAAAAATTAAAAAATAAAATAAAATAAAATTTTAAAATAAAATAAAATAAAAATCAAAGGGGAAAGGCCATAGGAAGATGTGCTGGGGAGGGAGTTTGGCCACCAGCCACGCAGGACTGAGTGCCCAGCACAGGCCAGCGCTGCTCCAGGGCTGAGCCAGCTCCTCTAACGAGCTGCACACTTTTGCCTAGTTGGACTTTTGCATCATTTGCGGGTCAGGTGTAAGGACGGGCAGGAACTGCCAAAAGCCGAGCTGCTCAAAGGCCAGCGGGAGATAAGAGCCACGGCCCCGCTGAACAAAGAGACTTTTCCAGAGCCGGGGAAGTGAGGCAATCCTGGCTAATTGAGATGACTGACCAAAGTCTCCCAGGAGGAAGAAAGAGGGTGAAAGATGAAAATCCTTGTGTTGGAAAGGTGAAGGGAACAGGAAAGTTCACCTGGGGAGGGGGGAGGTGTCCCTGCCCATGGTCCCTTCTGGGATGAGCAGGGTCCTGCTCAGAGGCTGGAAAATCCAAGCGGCTGCTCCTGCCACCAGCGAGGCCGGAGCGGGTCCCAGGTGGGGTTTAGGAGCGAAAAGGGAGCAGAGGGATTTTGGAAAACCTTCGGGTAACAATCTGAGCTTTGCTGAAAACCCCGGTGCTTGTATCTCCTCCAGGCACAAAACCCAAGTTGTGCTGCTGTCAGACCCGTCCCAGCTGCCCTGATGTGACGGCAAGATCCCACTCCGGGCTGCCAGCAGCCCAAATCCTGCTGCCACATCCCCTGGGAGAAGGGAAGTGCCAGGAGTGCCCCGAGACACAAAGCAGAGCTGAGCCGAGAGGCTGCAGGAGCAGCGGCTGCCCCGGGCAGGGAAGGGGAGCTGCCTGCAGCCACATCTCTCCTTAGAAGGCAGGGAAGGAGCAGGGGAAGGTTTGTTTCTGCAGGAGGAGAAGAGTTATGGCCGCGGGGAACGGCGGCTAAAAATACCCCGAGGAGCTGGGGATGGAAAAATGAAGGTGGAGAAAGACAGAGGTGAGATCAGTGTCCCCTCCAGCTACGGATCCTGGCACAGAGCAGCACCACAGGCTCCTCTTCCTCATCCTGCTGCATTTTGGAGCTGTCACAGAGGGCTAAACCAGGCAAGGGGATGGAGTTTGGAACACCCAGGTCGAGTGGGGGTGTCCCTGTCCATGGCAGGAACGTGGAACAAAATGAGCTTGAAGTCCCCTCCAACCCAAACCACTCTGGGATTTTATGATTTATTCCACATTCCTGGAGGAGTTCAGAGCTGGGAGGGTGGCAGGTCCCTCGGCAGAGGTGGTCACAGGTGCTGCTGCCCCGTGTCTGGGGCACAGGTGGCAATGCCACCCGTGTGGCACCGTGGCCTCCTCACAGGGGAGGGTCCAAGGGGCACAACGGGGGTGTCCCAGACCCACAGGCAGAGCCTCGTGCTCGTGTTTTAGGCTCTGAATGCATTGATGGGAATTAAGGCACAATCTGAGCCCCAGCCACACCCTACAGGTGCTTCACACCAACAGCAGGTGCTGCGAACCAAGGACAAGCCTCCAGCTTTGTCAAGGGAAAATTAGGTTGGATATTAGGAAAAGGTTTTTTTTCACTGAAAGAGTGATAAAACACTGGAATTGTCTGCCCAGGGAGGTGCTGGAATCACCATCCCTGGATGTGTTTAAAGAAGGTTTGGATGTGGCACTGGGTGCCATGGTTTAGTTGAGGGGTTGGGGCTGGGTTGGACTCGGTGATGCTGAAGGTCTCTTCCAACCCAGTGATTCTGAGAATTCTGAGAATTCTGTGAATCAGGGTTGTGCAGGGGATGGAGATTTCGACCCCCAGGGGGATCCCGGGGTGTCCCTGAGCTCAGCTCAGCCTCTGTCCATGTGACAAACACCAAGAAGGTTTTGGGTGTGAAATGTCCCTCTCACCTCTGACCCCAGAGACCTCCCCAGTGGGATGAATTTATGGACTGGGAGCAGCCCTAACACAAATTCCTGGTGGGATTTTCCCACTGCAGCTCTCCAGCCACCACGAGCCCCAGAGGGGAGCACAGGTAGGATAAACTCACCTGTTCTGCTCTGAGCTTCTAAGGATGGAGGAGGCATCACCAACATCACACCAGCACCGCCCTGGGGGCCTCACCCACCGGCAAATCTGCTTGAACCATTTCCCATCTCGAGTTTCAGCTGGAGAAAAGGAATTTCAAATCATTTCTCCTCTTTTGAAGGGGCTGGTCCCTGTGGAGGAATCTGCAGCGAGGGCGTGAGGAGGATCTTGCCTGGCCTGGGTCCCAGTAAATCACAGTTCAGAGACAGCTGAACTCCATTTTATGATTATTAACCCCAGCCCTGCTCATTTGTTTGGCCTGTCTGAGGCTAAATATAGTGATGGGTGCAGGCATGGCCAGGGGGAATTGTGTGCAGCTGTTAAACACAGCCCCCAGCCTTCCCAAAAAATGATTTAAAAAAAATAATAATAAAAAGCTAACAAAACAGGAAGACTATGGTTGGGAAATGAGAAGCAGCTGTGAAGAGGAGGGATGAGGTGTCACACGGGGAGGACTGACTTCAAACCTTGCAGGAAATGTATGAGAAATTTCCCGGCCACTTTTGTAATCCATCATCCCTCCCTGAGTGTCCCCTGGTGGCTCTTGGCTCCTGGCACAGCCTGGGAGTGCCAGGGCCGGGAGAATCTCGGGCTGGACTCAGCAGGAACAGCCACAAAAGTTTTGCTGGTTGCTCTTGCAGTGCCATCAACCAGGTCCTGCTGTGCCTTTGTGACAGAGCCGGGCCAGCACGGACGGATGAAATGTCACCGACAGGCAGGTGCAGAAACCAAGGGAGCTGCAGGGCTGGTTCTGGGAATTTCCATGATGGAAAGCTTCAAACAGTGGTGGTGAAACACTCTGAACATTGCCGCGGGCTAAGGGAGTGCAGGACAAGGACCAGGATGGGAATATGGAAGTGGAGAAAGACAGAGGTGAGATCAGTGTCCCCTCCAGCCACGGATCCTGGCACAGAGCAGCACCACAGGCTCCTCTTCCTCATCCTGCTGCATTTTGGAGCTGTCACAGAGGGCTAAACCAGGCAAGGGGATGGCGTTTGGAACACCCAGGTCGAGTGGGGGTGTCCCCGTCCATGACAGGAACGTGGAACAAAACGAGCTTGAAGTCCCCTCCAACCCAAACCACTCTGGGATTTTATGATTTATTCCACATTCCTGGAGGAGTTCAGAGCTGGGAGGAGCATTGAGGGCGAGGAAAGGGAGTGTGGCTTACTCTGAAGCCCTGGTACCAGGCATGGATAAAAAACCCAGGGCTGGTCCCCACCTCCCTCTTGGCTCCTCACCAGTTTTCCTGGTGGCTCTAACGGCAGTGCTGGCACCTGAGCAGGCAGGTGTGCAGCAGTTTAACGTTTTGTCTGGAGGCAGAGCTCAGGGGAGGCAATGCCAGTGCCCAGCTCATGCCCAGAGGAGCTGGAACCGAGGCCAGACAGGGTTAAGGGGAATAAAATGGATAATTTTTGAGAGGCCTTCAAAGTGCTGGCAGTGCCACAGTCGTGGTCCCTGCCTGGATGGCTCCAAGATGGAAGCAAAAGAGAGCTTGGTCACGAGATCTCACATTTTTATAGGTTTTAGTCCATTTGCAGGCAGGAATAAGCTGTCCAGTTAAATCAGGAAGTTTCATCCTCCTTCCTTGCTTGCCCACCCTCCATTTTCCACCTTGTTTATGCTTAGGGCCTGAAGTTTGAAGGGATTGTCCTTGAGTCCTCAGCTGGATTAGAACCGTTTTGTCTTCACCACCCAAGCACAAGAGAAAAACTTCAAACTTAAGGCATCAATCTGGCCAGGTAAACCCGAGTGTTGACCTGGAAACCACTCCCAGGTGAGGCCTGGGGTCCATTCCTGGAGCCTGCACCTTTTCCCTTCCACCCTTGCTGGCAGTTTGCTGTTTGTCCAGAGTGGCAAGGGCCGGGCTGGCTTTGTTTTCACGCAGCACGGGGCTGTTCTCAGGGAGCTGGCTTCCCCCAGGCTGTGGTTTCAGCAGCTGCCAGCCCCAGGTCAGGTGTGCAGAGACCGCAGGGCAGGAGGGGGGAGCTCACATCAAGGTGCTCATCTGCAAAGGAAGGGGCTCCCAGCCCCGCGTGGTTGCCTTGTGGCCACCCAGCCCAGCCCAGCCAAACCTGGCCCCACGCTCTGGCTCTGCACCTGCAGCCTCCCCCAGGGCTCCTCCCAGCCCCAGCTCCTGCTTTGGTGCTCGGCCAAAAACAGGCAAAGCTCTGCCATGGAAATGGAGACCAGGTTTCCTCTGGAGGAGGTGACTCGGGCTCGCCACGATTTTCACTCTTCCAGCGATGATGATTTTCATTTCTCCTCCCCCAGGGGGACAGGAACTGTCAGGTTCCTTCTGTGGGTCCTGGAGAAGAGCACTGAAGTGACAGAATCCTAAAATTCCTGAGGCTGGAAAAGTTCTGCTTTAAGGATCATTCAATCCAAGCTGTGCCCAATCCCCACTTTGTCCCCAGCCCAGGGCACTGAAGTGACAGAATCCTAAAATTCCTGAGGCTGGAAAAGTTCTGCTTTAAGGATCTGCTTCAAGGATCATCCAGGCCAAGCTGTGCCCAATCCTCACATTATCCCCATCCCAGAGCACTGAAGTGACAGAATCCCAAAATCCCTGAGGCTGGAAAAGTTCTGCTTTAAGGATCATCCAATCCAAGCTGTGCCCAATCCCCACTTTGTCCCCAGCCCAGGGCACTGAAGTGACAGAATCCTAAAATCCCTGAGGTTGGAAAATTCTGCTTTAAGGATCATCCAGTCCAAGCTGTGCCCAATCCTCACCTTGTCCCCAGCCCAGGGCACTGAAGTGACAGAATCCCAAAATCCCTGAGGCTGGAAAAGTTCTGCTTTTATCCAGTCCAAGCTGTGCCCAATCCTCACATTATCCCCATCCCAGAGCACTGAAGTGACAGAATCCCAAAATCCCTGAGGTTGGAAAAGTTCTGCTTTAAGGATCATCCAGTCCAAGCTGTGCCCAATCCCCACTTTGTCCCCAGCCCAGAGCACTGAGTGCCACCTCCAGCCCTTCCTTGGACACCTCCAGGGACTCCAAAACCTCCCTGGCTGCCCCTTCCAAAGCCTGAGCACTTTTTCCATGAAGAAATTCTTCCTCAGAGTCCAGGCAGAGCTCAGCAAGGCTGAGCCCCCTGCCCACCCATTTCTCTAAATCTCTAAATCTCTAAATCTCTAAATCCAGGTGATTTTCCTCAAGACAAAAGAGAGCTGGGGCAGTGGCACAGCCCCTTGAGAAACTCTGTGCAAACACATTTTGAAACCCAGAACTTCTTTCCCCACCCCAAATTTGCCAAATTAAGGGATTTAACCCCTTGTTTTGCTGCACCATCTCAACCCCACGTGCAGAAGGGAGAACTCGGGGACAGAATCTGATCCAAATGCAAACCCCCAGCTGGGGGAAGGAGTTTGATTTACCAAGGCCAGAGGTAGTAAAGAGCTTGGACAGGAATCTGCACTAAACCTTTGACACACAAGACATTTCCCTTTCAGGCCAAGACAAACAAAGGAAGGAAGTGTCTGGGACTTTTAAAGCGACCCAGTGGAGACAGGTAAGGGCAGATAAGGGCTGGAGGAAGAGTGGGCTGGGCGAGGGAAATATCCAATTTTACAGATTTGTTGGAATCCTGAGAGCTCTGCACTCTGGAGAGGGATGGGGGGGGGTGATGCCACCTGGGGAAAGGTGAAATGGGAAAGAGAGGTTGAACATCCCCCAGGTGCTGAGCACAGCTTTTCTATTCACCCCCCTCGAGGTTTTTTTTTTTCACTCATTTTTTTTTCCTGTGCCTGAGGCTGCCAGCGTTTCCAGGCTCGTTATTTGCTCCCCAGAAACTCTGCGGGATCTCTCAGACCCTGCCCAGCCCATCCCTGCCACGATTTCCTCGTTTGGTGTAAAAAAAGCAAAATTTTGTGTTTGTCCCTTTCCAGCACTCGGGTTCTGTAATTAAAAAAAAAAAAAAAAAAAGCAGAAAGGGAAAATATTCCTGTGAAAAGAAGAATATTCCTGTGAAAGGTAGAATGTTCCTGTGAAAAGGAGAAAATTCCTGTGAAAAGGAGAATATTCCTGTGAAAAGGAGAATATTCCTGTGAAAGGGAGAATATTCGTGTGAAAAGGAGAATATTCCTGTGAAAGGGAAAATGTTCCTGTGTGAAGGAGGATTTTCCTATGAAAAGGAGAATATTCCTGTGAAAGGGAAAATATTCCTGTGAAAGGGAAAATGTTCCTGTGTAAAGGAGAATATTCCTGTGAAAGGGAGAAAATTCCTGTGAAAAAGAGAATATTCCTGTGAAAGGGAAAATGTTCCTGTGTAAAGAAGAATATTCCTGTGAAAGGGAGAATTTTCCTGTGTAAAGGAGAATATTCCTGTGAAAGGGAGAATATTCCTGTGAAAAAGAGAATATTCCTGTGTAAAGGAGAATATTCCTGTGAAAGGGAGAATATTCCTGTGAAAAAGAGAATATTCCTGTGTAAAGGAGAATATTCCTGTGTAAAGGAGAATATTCCTGTAAAAAGGAGAATATTCCTGTGTAAAGGAGAATATTCCTGTAAAAAGGAGAATAACTGTTTGATGGAGAGATTGAGATAACCCCACACAATAATAATAATAATAAAACCTTCTTATTGAGGCTGTCCCCACACTTGTATGGGACAAAAAAAAAAGGGATTTTCACGTTTCCAGGGCTGGGGATGGGAGCATCAAGGAGCCTTGGTTTTGCTCTTTGACCTCAAATCTTTCCCTTTCTCCATTAAATTGTTCCAGTTCCTTTTTAACCCATTTTTTTTTCCCCTCCCCCTTCCTCCTTTCAGACACAGCACAGTGAGGATGAGGAGGATTTCCAGAAGGGAAAAAAATGGGTCGCTGACCCCTCTCCTCGGCCTTATCTCATTTTTGGCTTAATTTTGTTTAATTCTGACTCATTAAACAAACACAGGCACCGGCCAGGAGCAAAGCTGGGAAGAGTTTGAGCCCATGAAAAACAAAGATGTTGTTTTTTTGGGGGGTTATTTATAAAGCAAGCTGGACAAATAAACTTTTCCTACCCAGAAGAGTCAAGGTTATGAATTCATCATTCTCCTTTCCACTGACCCCCAAGAAAACACCAAATTTAACCTAAAGCTGCAAAAAAAAACTTCCAAAATTGAATAACAGAACTAAAAAAAAGTATAAATAAAAGTGTATAACAGCACATAGTAAAAAACTTAAAGTTTTAAAATATAATAATATATAAAGCAAAATAATCATTTTTTAAAATATATATAAAGCAAAGTTTTAAATGTTAAAAATTTTAGTTTCAAAGCAGAAGATATTCCTTCTTCTTCACAACTTTACCTAATATTGTGTAATTAAATAAAAAGGTCCACACTGCGAGCCACAAGTGATTAGTTATTAAATTAAAAATAAAAATAAATTAAGTGGCCTTTCATAATTAAACAGCTCACCCTTAAAAAAAACTTATAAAAAACTAGAACTCCGTTTTTAATTTGCTAGCGAAAAGTACTGGAAAACTCACCATTTGTAAAACTAAAATATAAATGAAAAGTAATAAATAGCTACAGCAAAAAAAAAAAAACCCAAACAACAACAACAACAAAAACTAGGAAAAAACAAAAAAAAAAAAAAAAGAAAAAAAAAGAAAAAAATCAGGTTTGTCACGCTGTGTCACCTCTGCTGGGGTGATGTTTTGTTATTGCTGGGTTTGATTTTTTTTCAATTTTTCTTGGATTTTCTTTCCAGGACCGTTCTGACTAAAAGCATTTTCTGCTGGGTTTGGCCACAGTTTCTTTATCCTCCTCCATCACTCTGATAACCCTGGCTGCCTTTTCCCCTCTGCTCCCTGGAAATGGAAATTATTCCATTTTTTAAATTCTGCTGATGCTGAGGAGAGCTGTGATTTCAGAGAAGCGACGCTCTGCATGCCCTGGCACGTTTCACTGAAGAGCCTGGAATTGTTTTTTTGGGTTTTTTGGGATTTTTTTCTATTTTTTTTCTGCAGGGATTTGCTGTCTGTAATCTGATCGCTCGCGTTGTTCACAAGGACAAGTTGATTTTTGCAATTCCTGATCCATTTTCTCCCGCGGCTCCTCGAGGTTTCCTGCACAATGAGCTGAGCTTTTGTTGCCAATTCCTGAGGAATTCTCCCCAAACACAACCTTAAAAAACAAAAAAACTCCCTGGCTGCTTTGGGATTCCCTGTTAATGCATCTCTGGGTGGTTTTTTTTTTTTTTTTTTAATTTATTTCATGCTTTATATCCACAGCATTAAACGTTTCCTTCCTCTCCAGCCCTCGAGGTTTTTTTTCAAAGTTCTCCTCCCCAGCACCAGGAAAATTCTGCTTGGATGGTCCAGCTCTGGATGGAAGGGGGAAATGAAAAGAGTGAAGTGATGAAAACTGTGAAATGGTGAAAAGAAAAGAGTGAAATGGTGAAATAAAAACAGTGAAATGATGAAAAGAGTGAAATGATGAAAAGTGTGAAATCATGAAAAGAGTGAAATGATGAAAAGAGTGAAATTATTAAAAGAAAAGAGTGAAATGATGAAAAGAGTGAAATGATGAAAACTGTGAAATTATTAAAAGAGTGAAATGCAGAAATAAAAACAGTGAAATGATGAAGAGTGAAATGCTGAAATAAAAACAGTGAAATGCTGAAATAAAAACAGTGAAATGCTGAAATAAAAACAGTGAAAAGATGAAAAGAAAAGAGTGAAATGATGAAAACTGTGAAATGGTTAAAAGAAAAGAGTGAAATGATGAAATAAAAACAGTGAAATGATGAAATGGTGAAATAAAAACAGTGAAATGATGAAAAGAAAAGATGGAAATGATGAAAACAGTGAAATCATGAAAACAGTGAAATGATGAAAACTGTGAAATTATTAAAAGAAAAGAGTGAAATGATGAAAACAGTGAAATGATGAAAACAGTGAAATGATTAAAAGAAAAGAGTGAAATTATGAAATAAAAACAGTGAAATGATGAAAAGAAGAGTGAAATGATGAAAACAGTGAAATGATAAAAACTGTGAAATGATGAAAAGAAAAGAGTGAAATGCAGAAATAAAAACAGTGAAATGGTGAAATAAAAACAGTGAAACAATGAAAAGATAAGAGTGAAATGATGAAAACAGTGAAATGATGAAAAGAAAAGAGTGAAATACTGAAATAAAAACAGCGAAATGATGAAAAGAAAGAAATTTCGAAATAAAAGCAGTGAAATGATGCAATGAAGGGAGTAAAACGATGCCATGATGAGAGGAGCTGCTCCCCAGGAATAAATGGGAAACATTTCCCCGGGAAAACAATCAGGAATTCTCCTTCCGTGGGGTCTCAAAACCAAAACCAGCCCAGTGCCACGGGCCAGAGATTTCAGGATTTTGGTGCTTCAGGCAGGAGGGGTTGAGGGAAATAAAGATTTCAGTGGGGGGAAACATCTCGGGCCTGAGACATCAAATAAAATGAAATTCGAATAGAATGAAATAGGACCTGAAGGAGTGGGTGAAGCCATTAGGAAGTCTGGGCAGGTTTTAAGAGCTCGCTGGTGTGGAAAAAAGGGGGAGTTTGGTATTTTCAAGTGTTTCTCCATCACTCAAGGCATCCCCCGGGGGCTGGAGAGTGCTCTTGGTGCTAAAATTAAACCACTCAGGAAGGCTCTGACAGCCTCAGGTGCTCTGAGCTGGAAAAGAGGAGAAAAAAAAAAATAAAAAAAATAAAATAAAATAAAAGATGGGGCTGTGAGATGTGGCTGGGTGAGAAATCCACCCCCGGCTCTGCCTGACACAGCAGCGAGCTGTCATCCCACGGGGGGGCGGGGAGAAATTCTAATTTAGAGAAAACAACTCACCTCTGTCCCTTTATTTCCTGAAAGCTGATGGAGGAAAACTCAGAATTAGGGGAGGGAAGAGTTTGTTTTCTCTTTCTAGAAGACACCGCTTCTTTTTTTTTTTTTTTTTTTTTTTTTTTTAAATGTTTTTATTCTCCCCCCACCCCCCAAACCTCTTCTTTGTGCGTGTGTTTAGATAAAAGTCAGGACACAAAGGCTTGGCCGGGTTGGTGCCAAACTAAAACTGGAGAAAACAAAACCTCAACCTTCAAGGCCGAGAGGTTCCCCCGGGTCCTTAAAGCCGGTCCTGCCCGCACAGGAAATCACATCGTGTAATCTCTCTTCTTTGGGATTTTGGCAAAGGAGAAAAATCCTGCTCAGAACGGAGAGCAACGGCCCAAGAGAAACACGGAGCCTGAGGGAGCAGCGATTTTTCGGGATCTGTCTGCAGAAATGCACAGAAATATCCAATTATTTATTTCGCGGCGATTAAAATCACCTTCCCTTCCCACCTCCACCAATAGAGGTGAGGAGGAAACATTCTCCTGCCCGATCCAGGACCTGTTTCACAGTTCCACATCTCAAAAAAAAAAAAAAACAAAAAAACCACATTTTTCTTCCACCCTCCTATTCAGCAAGGAAACCACAGGCGATTTTCCTCTGCTCTGGGCTTGTCACAGCCTTGGATGAGCTCTGGAGTGATTTTACCCAAAGTGTTTCTTTCTCTTCCTCACGGGCCGTGTGGAACATTATCCAAAAGCCATAAAATTTTATGTATTTACAGCCTCTCCTGGGAGCACGGCACTTTGAACATCGTTGGGGATGTAAATTAGCTGAATTATCTTCGCTCGGGATGCTTGGATCCTGCCCAATTACCGTTGCAGTTTCTCATTCCCTTCGGGTGCTGACAAACAACGACTTTAAATGTTTGTTCCCCTGCTCTCCCAGCTCCCAAAAACACGGAATTCTCTCTGATCCTCAGCCTCTGTGTTAAGAGAAACCTTTGGCATTTTTTCCTCGACCGTTTTCCACCCTCTCTGAGTTAAAGTTCCTTTCTTGGCACCTGCTGGGTGAATTTAATCTTACCCCAATCACCTGAAATTTTCCTATGAATTCTAGTGCATCCCTGCCCTGTTTTCCCTCAAAGTTTCATGAATTCTAGTGCATCCCTGCCCTGTTTTTCCTCAAAATTTCCTATGAATTCTAGTGCATCCCTACCCTGTTTTTCCTCAAAGTTTCCTATGAATTCTATTACATCCCTACCCTGTTTTTTCCTCGAAGTTTCATGAATTCTAGTGCATCCCTACCCTGTTTTTCCTCAAAGTTTCCTATGAATTCTAGTGCATCCCTGCCCTGTTTTTCCTCAAAATTTCCTATGAATTCTAGTGCATCCCTGCCCTGTTTTTCCTCAAAATTTCCTATGAATTCTAGTGCATCCCTACCCTGTTTTTCCCTCAAAGTTTCATGAATTCTAGTGCATCCCTACCCTGTTTTTTCCCCTCAAAATTTCCTATGAATTCTAGTGCATCCCTACCCTGTTTTTCCCTCAAAATTTCCTATGAATTCTAGTGCATCCCTACCCTGTTTTTCCTCAAAGTTTCCTATGAATTCTAGTGCCTCCCTGCCCTGTTTTTTCCTTGCTGCATTGAGATTTCTCTCCTCTGTCGATTATCATCCTCATCTCATCCATCCCCCTTGGAAATTTTGACACATTTCAGCCTTCTTGGCATTACCCCCCATAGAACAACTGAGATCCACCGATTCCTTCCCCATGCAGAAACTCCCGGGTTAATTGCCAGTGAGAACCGCTGCTGCAATCTTTATCCGAATCTGAAAACTGCAATTTTTCATGATTTTTAGGCCGTGCTAGCAGAGCCACGTGCCTTTGGACCAGCTGCTGGAATCGGAGGATCTGGTTTTATTCGTTAACAACACCCAAAATTCCATGGATTCTCCGGTGCCCCTCATTGATGAATTTTTGGAGTCACTCTCTCCCCAGCTGAACCGTTCCCAATCCTCTGGAATGATCGAGCAGGTCCTGGCTGCTCCCCCCACTGCCAAACCAGCCTCGAGGGGCGTCTGAATCCAGGGACAGAATTCAAGCGGGGCTGTAGGAGCCACTCCCAGCGTTTCCCACAGAATCCCTGAATTATTCGGGTTGGGAAAAACCCTCTGAGACCAAACTGTGCGTGATGCCCACCTTGGCACCCACACCAGAGCCCTGAGTGCCACGTCCTGGCATTCCCTGGACACCTCCAGGAGGCAGCTCCTTGCCGTGCCACCCTTTCCATCAAATTTGCTCACTTTTCACTGCCTTTTTTTTAAAAAAAAAAAACATTCCTTTTTGAATTTCCTGAAGTCTGCACTGCATGGTGTCAGGATGGGGTGAAAGCTACAGCCCCTCACAGTGCAGGGACTGGATTAGAAAGGAGAGTGAAGAATTCCCAACATCCAAACCCCTCCCAGATCAGGGCCTGGATCAAAAGGGAAAATTAAGAACTCTCAACATCCCAACCTCTCCCACTGCAGGGTCTGGATCAAAAGGGAGAGTGAAGAACTGCCAACATCCCAAATTCTCCCAGAGCAGGGACTGGATCAAAAGGGAAAATTAAGAACTCTCAACCTCTCCCAGTGCAGTAACTGGATTAAAAAGGAGAATGAAGAACTCCCAACATCCCAAATTCTCCCAGTGCAGGGACTGGATCAAAAAGAAGAATGAAGAACTCTCATCATCCCAACTTCTCCCAGATCAGGGACTGGATCAAAAGGGAGAGTGAAGAATTCTCAACCTCTCCCAGTGCAGGGACTGGATTAAAAGGAAAATTAAGAACTCTCAACCTCTCCCAGTGCAGAGAATGGATCAAAAAGAGAGAATGAAGAATTCTCATCATCCCAGTGCAGGGACTGGATTAAAAAGAAGAAGGAAGAATTCTCATCATCCCAACCTGTCCCAGTGCAGGGACTGGATTAAAAGGGAGAGTGAAGAATTCCCAACTTCTCCCAGTTCAGAGACTGGATTAAAAGGAAAAATTAAGAACTCTCATCATCCCAACTTCTCCTAGAGCAGGGACTGGATTAAAAAGGAGAATGAAGAATTCCCAACATCCCAACCTCTCCCAGTGCAGGGACTGGATTAAAAAGAGAGAATGAAGAATTCTCAACTTCTCCCAGTGCAGGGACTGGATTAAAAAGAGAGAATGAAGAATTCTCAACTTCTCCCAGTGCAGGGACTGGATTAAAAGGGAGAGTGAAGAACTCCCAACTTCTCCCAGAGCAGGGACTGGATTAAAAGGAAAAATTAAGAACTCTCAACCTGTCCCAGTGCAGAGAATGGATCAAAAGGAAAAATTAAGAACTCTTAACCTGTCCCAGTGCAGGGACTAGATCAAAAAGAGAGAATGAAGAATTCTCATCATCCCAGCCTCTGCCAGTGCAGGGACTGGATTAAAAAGGAAAATTAAGAACTCTTAACCTCTCCCAGTGCAGGGACTGGATTAAAAAGAAGAATGAAGAACTCTCATCATCCCAACCTGTCCCAGTGCAGGGACTGGATTAAAAAGGAAAATTAGGGACTCTTAACCTGTCCCAGTGCAGGGACTGGATTAAAAAGGAAAAATTAAGAACTCTCAACCTCTCCCAGTGCAGGGACTGGATTAAAAAGAGAGAATGAAGAATTCTCAACCTCTCCCAGAGCAGGGACTGGATTAAAAAGGAAAATTAAGAACTCTAATCATCCCAGCCTCTGCCAGTGCAGGGACTGGATTAAAAAGAGAGAATGAAGAATTCTCAAGCTCTCCCAATGCAGAGACTGGATCAAAAAGGAAAATTCAGGACTCTCATCATCCCGGCCTCTCCCAGCGCTCCCCACCAGGCTCTTGCTGCTCTCCCCGCCCCAGACGAGCCCCCCGGTTCTTTGGATCTTTCCCAGCAGCGAATTCTCGGGTTTTTATCGGGCCCACGGGAGCGGTTGGCGGCCGGTTGTGGCGCCCGCGGTGCCGATAGCGGGGAGGGCTTTGCTGGGGGCGATAAGGGACCGTCCCCGAGCGGCCCCTTGGTGTCTCCGGGATGT